>JANTPZ010150517.1:0-12273 GCA_025593235.1 Vachellia pachyceras | reverse complement strand
TCAAAAAGGAGCCGCCGTGTCTTCTGGCCTGTTTTGGAAAAGAAAGAATGAAACTCTCTCATTGTCTCAAAATTGCTTGGAGACTTGATCCCTTGCCCAATATTGCATTAGGATTCCACAAATGTGGGTAGTTTTTGAAAAGACATCTATTTGCTTAAAAAAGGAGCCGTCGTGTCTTATGGCATGTTTTGGTAAAAAAGAATGAAACTCTCCCACTGTCTAAAACTTGCTTGGAAACTTGCTATCCTACTCAATATTACATGAGGATTCCATAAATGTTAGTTTTTGAAAAGTCATCTATTTGCTTCAAAAAGGAGCCACCGTGTCTTATGGCTTGTTTTGGTAAAAATGAATGAAACTCTCTCACTGTCTCAAAATTGCGTGGAAACTTGATCCCTTGCCCAATATTACATGAGGATTCCATAAATGTTGTTAGTTTTTGAATAGTCATCCATTTCCTTCAAAAAGGAGGCGCCGTGTGATATAGCATGTTTTGGTAGAAAAGAATGAAAATCTCTCAATGTCTGAAAATTTCGTGGAATCTTGCTATCGTACTCAATTTTTCATGAGGATTCCCTAAATGAGATTAGCTTATGAAAATCCATCCATTTGATTCAAAAAGGAGCCGCCGTGTCTTCTGGCATGTTTTGGTAAAAAAGAATGAAACTCTCTCACTGTCTAAAACTTGCTTGGAAAGTTCCTATCCTACTCAATTTTGCATGAGGATTCCCTAAATGTGGTTAGTTTTTGAAAAGTCATCTATTTGATTCAAAAAGGAGCCGCCCTGTCTTCTGGTTTGTGTTGGTAAAAATGAATGAAACTCTCTCAATGTCTCAAAATTGCGTGAAAACTTGATCCCTTGCCCAATATTACATGAGGATTCCACAAATGTTGTTAGTTTTTGAAAAGTCATCCATTTGCTTCAAAAAGGAGCCACCGTGTCTTCTGGCATGTTGTGGTAAAAAAGAATGAAACTCTCTCACTGTCTCAAAATTGCGTGGAAACTTGATCCCTTGCCCAATATTACATGAGGATTCCATAAATGTTGTTAGTTTTTGAATAGTCATCCATTTCCTTCAAAAAGTAGCCGCCATGTCATATAGCATGTTTTGGAAGAAAAGAATGAAACTCTCTCACTGTCTCAAAATTGCGTGGAAACTTGATCCCTTGCCCAATATTACATGAGGATTCCATAAATGTTGTTAGTTTTTGAATAGTCATCCATTTCCTTCAAAAAGTAGCCGCCATGTCATATAGCATGTTTTGGAAGAAAAGAATGAAACTCTCTCACTGTCTCAAAATTGCGTGGAAACTTGATCCCTTGCCCAATATTACATGAGGATTCCATAAATGTTGTTAGTTTTTGAATAGTCATCCATTTCCTTCAAAAAGTAGCCGCCATGTCATATAGCATGTTTTGGAAGAAAAGAATGAAACTCTCTCACTGTCTCAAAATTGCGTGGAAACTTGATCCCTTGCCCAATATTACATGAGGATTCCATAAATGTTGTTAGTTTTTGAATAGTCATCCATTTCCTTCAAAAAGTAGCCGCCATGTCATATAGCATGTTTTGGAAGAAAAGAATGAAACTCTCTCACTGTCTCAAAATTGCGTGGAAACTTGATCCCTTGCCCAATATTACATGAGGATTCCATAAATGTTGTTAGTTTTTGAATAGTCATCCATTTCATTCAAAAAGTAGCCGCCATGTCATATAGCATGTTTTGGAAGAAAAGAATGAAAATCTCTCAATGTCTAAAAATTGCTTGGAAACTTGCTATCTTACTCAATTTTGCATGAGGATTCCCCAAATGGGGTTAGTTTTTGAAAAGTCATCCATTAGATTCAAAAAGGAGTCGCCATGTCTTATGTCATGTTTTGGTAAAAATGAATGAAACCCTCTCACTGTCTCAAAATATCTTGGAAACTTGATCCCTTGCCCAGTATTGCATGAGGATTCCATAAATGTGGTTAGTTTTTGAAAAGGCATCCATTTGCTTCAAAAAGCAGCCGCCGTGTCTTATGGCATGTTTTGGTAAAAAAGAATGTAACTCTCCCACTGTCTAAAAATTGCTTGGAAACTTGCTATTCTACTCAATTTTGCATGATGATTCCCTAAATATGGTTAGGTTTTGAAAAGTCATCCATTTGCTCAAAAAGGAGCCGCCGTGTCATGTAGCCTGTTTTGGTAGAAAAGAATGAAAATCTGTCAATGTCTAAAAATTGCTTGGAAACTTGCTATCTTACTCAATTTTGCATGAGGATTCTCTAAATGAGATTAGTTTTTGAAAATCCATCCAATTGATTCAAAAAGGAACCGCCTTGTCTTCAGGCCTGTTTTGGTAAAAATGAATGAAACGCTCTCACTATCTCAAAATTGCACGGACACTTGCTCTCTTTCTCAATTTTGCATTAGGATTCCACAAATGTGGGTATTTTTTTAAAAGGCATCCATTTGCTTCAAAAAGGAGCCGCCGTGTCTTTTGGCATGTTTTGCTAAAAAAAGAATGAAACTCTCTCACTGTCTCAAAATTGCTTGGTAACTTGCTATCCTACTGAATTTTGCATAAGGATTCCCTAAATGTGCTTAGATTTTGAAATTCATCCATTTGATTCAAAAAGGTGCCGTCGTGCTTATGGCATGTTTTGGTAAAAAAGAATGAAACTCTCTCACTATCTAAAAATTGCTTGGAAACTTGCTATCCTACTCAATTTTGATTGAGGATTCCCTTAATGCGGTTAGTTTTTGAAACTCACGAAATGTATCAAAATTGCGTGGAAACTTGATCCCTTCACCAATATTACATGAGGATTCCATAAATGTTGTTAGTTTTTGAAAAGTCATCCATTTGCTTCAAAAGGGCGCCGCTGTGTCTTATGGCATGTTTTTGTAAGAAAGAATGAAACTCTTTCACTGTCTCAAAATTTATTGGAAACTTGATGCCTTGCCCAATATTACATGAGGATTCCATAAATGGGGTTAGTTTTTGAAAAGTCATCCATCTGCTTCAAAAAGAAGTCATCGTGTCATATGGCATGTTTTGGTAAAAAAGAACAAAACTCTCTCACTGTCTAAAATTTTCTTGGAAACTTGCAAACTTCTCAATTTTGCATGAGGATTCCCTAAATGCGGTTAGTTTTTGAAAAGTCATCCATTTGCTTCAAAAAGGAGCCGCCGTGTCTTATGGCATGTTTTGGTAAAAAAGAATGAAACTCTCTCACTGTCTAAAAATTTCTTGGAAACTTGATCCCTTGCCCAGTATTGCATGAGGATTCCATAAATGTGGTTAGTTTTTGAAAAGGCATCCATTTTCTTCAAAATGGAGCCGCCGTGTCTTATGGCATGTTTTGGTAAAAAAGAATGAAACTCTCCCTGATGCGACCCAGCATGACGCATCAAATTCAAATGAGCCTTTGCAAATTTCAAGTGGTCCAATCAAATGAGTAAAAAACGTCACTAATCTCATTTGGGCTAGCAATGGAGCTGCAGATCAAGTTTTGAGCTTAGACGTTGAAACTAAAGAGCATGGGCCAAGTACTTCACATGGGAGGACTTATTTGAGCCTAAATAAGCACATTTTGGGCTTTAAATGATGATAATATTTTATGGCTTTTATTTGCACGAAAATTACTTATTAGTTGGCAAATTTGACTTTTGAATTTCCTTCTTTCAAGAGTTTCCTATTTTAAATTAGATTTCAGATTTGCATTTACTGCAAATTAAGTAACTTTTGAGTTTCCTATTTTTAAGAGTTTCCCTTTTGCATTTGCTGCAAATTAGGTAACTTTTAGTTTACCTTTTGCTAATAGTTTCCTTTTTTTTAATCAGAGTTTAATATTTGCAATTAATGCAAATTAGGTCAGATTGGTGAATTTCAGTTAAATACTTTGTATTGCCTCTTTTGACGGAGACTTGGATTTTGAATGAAAGTTTGCATGTTTATGCACTTTGAGAGGATTTTCTCTAGGGTTCTTTTTAGAACTAACAGACTAATCAAGGCTTGATCAACCTTGTGGCGTCTTCCAACACTTAGGGTCCTTGTTCTTCCGTGTTCAAGGGTTTAAGTGGATCGTTGACCTCTGTTTAGCTTTCTTGGGGTGCGTATATTTTAGATTGGCTGTGGGTTCTTGGGAACTTTCCCTAGTTGGTTCGCACCATCTTGGTATCAGAGCCAGGTTCTAAACTCAGGTTTTATCTATCTGTTTATTCAGTTTTATTTTCGTTCATTTGTCCCTTTCTTGTGTCTGTTCGTTGCTGTTTGTCTTCAAATTGTCTCCATCTGTTCCTCCATTTTTCCTTCATGTTTTTCAACGTTTAATAGGTCATTTTCATAGTTCAGAGTCTCATCTTTCTGCTCGTTTTGGAATTGTTTCAATCCTATTTGATTACTTATTAAGTAATTTTGGCAAATTTGACTTTTGAAAATTACTTATTAGTTGGCAAATTTGACTTTTGAATTTTCTGCTCGTTTTGGAATCGTTTCAATCCTATTAGCAAAAGGTAAACTAAAAGTTACCTAATTTGCAGTAAATACAAAAAGGAAACTCTTAAAAACAGGAAACTCAAAAGTTACTTAATTTGCAGTAAATGCAAATCTGAAATCTAATTTAAAATAGGAAACTCTTAAAAGAAGGAAATTCAAAAGTCAAATTTACCAACTAATAAGTAATTTTCGTGCAAATAAAAGCCATAAAATATTATCATCATTTAAAGCCCAAAATGTGCTTATTTAGGCCCAAATAAGTCATCCCATGTGAAGTACTTGGCCCAAACTCTTTAGTTTCAAGCGTCTAAGCTCAAAACTTGATCTGCAGCTCCATTGCTAGCCCAAATGAGATTAGTGACGTTTTTTGCTCATTTGATTGGACAACTTGAAATTTGCAAAGGCTCATTTGAATTTGATCCGTCATGCTGGGTCGCATCACACGGTGGCTCCTATTTGATTAAAACGGATGAATTTTCAAGAACTAACCACATTTCGTGAATCGTCATGCAAAACTGAGTAAGAGAGGAAGTTTCCATGCAATTTGAGCCATGGAGCAGTCTTCATTCTCCCTTTTGAATAATAAAGGCCAGAAATACACGGTGGCTCCTGTTTGATGTAACGGATGAATTTTCAAGAGCTAACCACATTTCTGGAATCATCATACAAAATTGAGCAATAGAGGAAGTTTCTATGCAATTCTGAGCCATGGAGCAGTCTTCATTCTCTCTTTTGAACAATAAAGGCCAGAAACACACGGTGGCTCCTATTTGATGGAAACAGATGAATTTTCAAGAACTAACCATATTTTAGGAATCGTCATGCAAAATTGAGCAAGAGAGGAAGTTTCCATGCAATTCTGAGCCATTGAACAGTCTTCATTCTCCTTTTTGAATGATACAGGCCAGAAACACACGGTGGCTCCTATTCGATGGAAATGGATGAATTTTGAAACCACATTTCAGGAAGCCTCATGCAAAACTGAGCAAGAGAGGAAGTTTCCATGCAATTCTGAGCCAGGGAGCAGTCTTCATTCTCCTTGTTGAACAATAAAGGCCAGAAACACATAGTGGATCCTATTTGATGGAAACGGATGAATTTTCAAGAACTACCCACATTTCTGGAATCCTCATGCAAAACTGAGTATGAGAAGAAGTTTCCATGCAATTATGAGCCGTGGAATCGTCTTCATTCTCCCTTTTGAGCGATAAAGGCTGGAATCCCACGGTGGCTCCTATTTGATGGAAATGGATGAAGTTTCATGAACTAACCAAATTTCTGGAATCCTCATGCAAACCTGAGCAAGAGAGGAAGTTTCAATGCAATTCTCAGCAATTGAACAGTCTTCATTCTCCCTTTTGAGAGATAAAGGCCAGAAACCATCGGTGGCTCCTATTTGATGAAAACAGATGAATTTTCAAGACCTAACCACATTTCTAGAATCCTCATGCAACACTGAGCAAGAGAGGAAGTATCCATGCAATTCTGAGCCAAGGAACAATCTTCATTCTTCCTTTTGAGTGATAAAGGCTGGAAACACACGGTGGCTCCTATTTGATGGAAACAGATGAATTTTCATCAACAACCACATGTCTGGAATCCTCATGCAAATCTGAGTAAGTGAGGAAGTTTCCATGCAACTCTGAGCAATTGAACAATCTACATTCTCCATTTAGAACGATACATGCCAGAAACACACGGTGGCTCCTATTTGATGGAAACAAATGAATTTTCAAGAACTAACCACATTTCTAGAATCCTCATGTAAAACTGAGCTAGAGAGGATGTTTCCATGCAATTCGCATCCTTTAAACAGTCTTCATTCTCCTTTTTGAGCGATAAAGGCCAGAAACAGCCGGTCGCTCCTCTTTGATGGAAACGGATGAATTTCTATAAATAACCACATTTCTAGAATCCTCATGCAAAACTGAGCAAGAGAGGAAGTTTCCATGCAATTCTTAGCAATTGAACAGTGTTCATTCTCCCTTTTAAATGATCTAGGCTAGAAACACTCGGTGGCTCCTTTTTGATGGAAATGTTTGAATTTTCAAGAACAAACCAAATTACTGGAATCCTCATGCAAAACTGAGCAAGAGAGGAAGTTTCCATGCAATTCTGAGCCATGAGCAGTCTTCATTCTCCCTTTTGAGCGATAAAGGCCGGAAACACACAGTGGCTCCTATTTGATGGAAATGGATGAATTTTCAAGAACTAACCACATTTCTGGAATTCTCATGCAAAACTAAGGAAGAGAGGACGTTTCCATGCAATTCTGTGCCATTGAACAGTCTTCTTTCTCCGTTTTGAATGATCCACGGCAGAAACACTCGGTGGCACCTTTTTGATGGAAAAGTTTGAATTTTCAAGAACGAACCACATTACTGGAATCCTCAAACAAAACTGAGCTAGAGAGGATGTTTCCATGCAATTCTCATCCTTTCAACAGTCTTCATTCTCCCTTTGAACCTAAATAGGATGGAAGCACACGGTGGCACCTTTTCAATGGAAATGGATGAAATTTCATGAACTAACCACATTTCTGGAATCCTCATGCAAACCTGAGCAAGAGAGGAAGTTTCCATGCAATTCTGAGCAATTGAACAGTCTTCATTCTCTCTTTTGAATGATCTAGGCCAGAAACATTGGGTGGCTCCTTTTTGATGGAAATGTTTGAATTTTCAAGAACGAACCAAATAACTGGAATCCTCAAGCAAAACTGAGCAAGAGAGGATGTTTCCATGCAATCCTCATCCTTTGAACAGTCTTCATTCTCCCTTTGGACCGACACAGGCCAGAAACACACAGTGACACTTTTTTGATTGAAAGGGATGAATTTTCATGAACTAACCACATTTCTGGAATCCTCATACAAACCTGAACAAGAGAGGAAGTTTCCATTCAATTCTGAGGCATCGAACAGTCTTCATTCTCCCCTTTGAACATTAAAGGCCAGAAACACACGGTAGCTCCTTTTTTATGGAAACGGTTGAATTTTCAAGAACTAACCACATTTCTGGAATCCTCATGCAAAACTGAGCAAGAGAGGAAGTTTCCATACAATTCTGAGCAATTGAACAGTCTTCATTCTCCCTTTTGATTGATCCACGTCAGAAACACTCGGTGGCTCCTTTTTGATGGAAAAGTTTGAATTTTCAAGAACAAACCAAATTACTGGAATCCTCATGCAAAACTGAGCAAGAGAGGATCTCTCCATGCAATTCTCATCCTTTCAATAGTCTTCATTCTCATTTTGAACCGAAACAAGCCAGAAACACACGGTGGCACCTTTTCAAAGGAAATGGATGAAATTTCATGAACTAACCACATTTCTGGAATCCTCATGCAAACCTGAGCAAGAGATGAAGTTTCCATTCAATTCTGAGCAATTGAACAGTCTTCATTCTCTCTTTTGAATGATCTAGACCAGAAACACTGGGTGGCTCCTTTTTGATGGAAAAGTTTGAATTTTCAAGAACGAACCACATTTCTGGAATCCTCAAAAAAAACTAAGCTAGAGAGGATGTTTCCATGCAATTCTCATCCTTTCAACAGTCTTCATTCTCCCTTTGAACCGAAACAGGCGAGAAAACACGGTGGCACGTTTTCAATGGAAATAGATGAAATTTAATGAACTAACCACATTTCTGGAATCCTCATGCAAACCTGAGCAAGAGAGGAAGTTTCCTTGCAATTCTGAGCAATTGAACAGTCTTCATTCTCTCTTTTGAATGATCTAGGCCAGAAACACTCGGTGGCTCCTTTTTGGTGGAAATGTTTGAATTTTCAAGAACGAACCAAATTACTGGAATCCTCATGCAAAATTGAGCTCAAGAGGATGTTTCCATGCAATCATCATCCTTTGAACAGTCTTCATTCTTCCTTTGGACCGACACAGGCCAGAAACACACGGTGGCACTTTCTTGATGGAAAGGGATGAATTTTCATGAACTAACCACATTTCATGAATCCTCATGTAAACCTGAACAAGAGAGGAAGTTTCCATGCAATTCTGAGCAATCAAACAGTCTTCATTCTCCCTTTTGAACATTAAAGGCCAGAAATACACGGTCGCTCCTTTTTGATGGAAACGGATGAATTTCTTTAACTAACCACATTTCTGGAATCCTCATGCAAAACTGAGCAAGAGAGGAAGTTTCCATGCAATTCTGAGCCAGGGAGCAGTCTTCATTCTCCCTTTTGAACAATTAAGGCCAGAAACACACAGTGGATGCTATTTGATTGAAACGGATGAATTTTCAAGAACTGCCCACATTTCTGGAATCCTCATGCAAAACTGAGCAAGAGAGGAAGTTTCCATGCAATTCTGAGGCATCAAACAGTCTTCATTCTCCCTTTTAAACATTAAAGGCCAGAAACACACGGTAGCTCCTTTTTGATGGAAACGGTTGAATTTTCAAGAATAACCACATTTCTGGAATCCTCATGCAAAACTGAGCAAGAAAGGAAGTTTCCATGCAATTCTGAGCAATGAGCAGTCGTCATTCTCCCTTTTGAGCAATAAATGCCGGAAACACACGGTGCCTCCTATTTGATTGCAACAGATGAATTTTCAAGAACTAACCACATTTCTGGAATCATCATGTAAAACTGAGTATGAGAGGAAGTTTCCATGCAATTCTGAGCTGTGGAACAGTCTTCATTCTCCATTTTGAGCGATAAATGCCGGAATCACACGGTGGTTCCTATTTGATGGAAACGGATGAATTTTCAAAAACTAACCACATTTCTGGCATCCTCATGCAAACCTGAGCAAGAGAGGAAGTTTCCATGCAATTTTGAGCAATTGAACAGTATTCATTCTCCCTTTTGAATGATCTAGGTCAGAAACACTCGGTGGCTCCTTCTTGATGGAAATGTTTGAATTTTCAAGAACAAAACCAAATTACTCGAATCCTCATGCAAAACTGAGTTAGAGAGGATGTTTCTATGCAATCCTCATCCTTTGAACAGTCTTCATTCTCCTTTTGGACCGAAACAGGCCAGAAACACACGGTGGCACCTTTTTGATGGAAAGGGATGAATTTTCATGAACTAACCACATTTCTGGAATCCTCATGCAAACCTGAACAAGAGAGGAAGTTTCCATGCAATTCTAAGCAATTGAATAGTCTTCATTCTCCCTTTTGAGCGATAAAGGCCAGAAACAGACGGTCGACCCTTTTTTATGGAAACGGATGAATTTCTATAACTAACCACATTTCTGGAATCCTCATACAAAACTGAGTGAGAGAGGAAGTTTCCATGCAATTCTGAGGTATCGAACAGTCTTCATTCTCCCTTTTGAACAATAAAGGCCAGAAACACACAGTGGATCCTATTTGATGGAAACAGATGAATTTTCAAGAACTACCCACATTTCTGGAATCCTCATGCAAAACTGAGCAAGAGAGGAAGTTTCCATGCAATTCTGAGCAATTGAACAGTCTTCATTCTCTCTTTTGAATGATCTAGGCCAGAAACACTCGGTGGCTCCTTTTTTATGGAAATGTTTGAATTTTCAAGAACGAACCAAATTACTGGAATCCTCATGCAAAACTGAGCTAGAGAGGATGTTTCCATGCAATCTCATCCTTTGAACAGCCTTCATTCTCCCTTGGGACCGACACAGGCCAGAAACACACGGTGGCACCTTTTTGATGGAAAGGGATGAATTTTCATGAACTAACCACATTTCTGGAATCCTCATGCAAACCTGAACAAGAGAAGAAGTTTCCATGCAACTCTGAGCAATTGAACAGTCGTCATTCTCCCTTTTGAGCGATAAAGGCCAGAAACAGACGGTCGCTCCTTTTTGATGGAAACGGATGAATTTCTATAACTAACCATATTTCTGGAATCCTCATGCAAAACTTAGCAAAAGTGGAAGTTTCCATGCAATTCTGAGCCAGGGAGCAGTCTTCATTCTTCCTTTTGAACAATAAAGACCAGCAACACACAGTGGATCTTATTTGATGGAAACGGATGAATTTTCAAGAACTACCCACATTTCTGGAATCCTCATGCAAAGCTGAGCAAGAGAGGAAGTTTCCATGCAATTCTGAGGCATCGAACAGTCTTCATTCTCCCTTTTGAACATTAAAGGTCAGAAACACACGGTAGCTCCTTTTTGATGGAAACGGTTTAATTTTCAAGAACTAACCAAATTTCTGGAATCCTCATGCAAAACTGAGCAAGAGAGGAAGTTTCCATGCAATTTGAGCCATGAGCAGTCTTCATTCTCCCTTTTGAGCGATAAAGGCCGGAAACACACGGTGGCTCCTATTTGATTGAAATGGATGAATTTTCAAGAACTAACCACATTTCTGGAATCTTCACGCAAAACTGAGTAAGAGAGGACATTTCCATGCAATTCTGTGCCATTGAACAGTCTTCTTTCTCCCTTTTGAATGATGCACGCCAGAAACACTCGATGGCTCCTTTTTGATGGAAAAGTTTGAATTTTCAAGAACGAACCACATTACTAGAATCCTCAAACAAAATTGAGCTAGAGAGGATGTTTCCATGCAATTCTCATCCTTTCAACAGTCTTCATTCTCCCTTTGAACCGAAACAGGCCAGAAACACACGGTGGCACCTTTTCAATGGAAATGGATGAAATTTCATGAACTAACCACATTTCTGGAATTCTCAAGAAAACCTGAGCAAGAGAGGAAGTTTCCATGCAATTCTGAGCAATTGAACAGTCTTCATTCTCTCTTTTGAATGTTCTAGGCCAGAAACACTCGGTGGCTCCTTTTTGATGGAAATGTTTGAATTTTCAAGAATGAACCAAATTGGTGGAATCCTCATGCAAAACTGAGCTAGAGAGGATGTTTCGATGCAATCATCATCCTTTGAACAGTCTTCATTCTCCCTTTGGACCGACACAGGCCAGAAACACACGGTGGCACTTTTTTTTATGGAAAGGGATGAATTTTAATGAACGAACCACATTTCTGGAATCCTCATGCAAACCTGACCAAGAGAGGAAGTTTCCATGCAATTCTGAGCAATCAAACAGTCTTCATTCTCCCTTTTGAACATTAAAGGCCAGAAATACATGGTCGCTCCTTTTTGATGGAAGCGGATGAATTTCTATAACTAACCACATTTCTGGAATCCTCATGCAAAACTGAGCAAGAGAGGAAGTTTCCATACAATTTTGAGCCAGTGAGCAGTCTTCATTCTCCCTTTTTAACAATAAAGGCCAGAAACACACAGTGGCTCCTTTTTGATTGAAACAGATGAATTTTCAAGAACTAACCACATTTCTGGAATCATCTTGCAAAACTGAGCTAGAGAGGATATTTCCATACAATTCTCATCCTTTCAACAGTCTTCATTCTCCGTTTTGAGCGATAAATGCCAGAATCACACGGTGGCTCCTATTTGATGGAAATGGTTGAATTTTCAAGAACTAACCACATTTCTGGAATCCTCATACAAACCTGTGCAAGAGAGGAAGTTTCCATGCAATTCTGAGCAATTGAACAATCTTCATTCTCCCTTTTGAATGATCTAGGCCAGAAACACTCGATGGCTCTTTTAGATGGAAATGTTTGAATTTTCAAGAATGAACCAAATAACTGGAATCCTCATGCAAAACTGAGCTAGAGAGGATGTTTCCATGCAATCCTCATCCTTTGAACAGTCTTCATTCTCCATTTGGACCGACACAGGCCAGAAACACACTGTGTCACCTTTTTGATGGAAAGTGATGAATTTTCATGAACTAACCACATTTCTGGAATCCTCATGCAAACCTGAACAAGAGAGGAAGTTTCCATG
>JANTPZ010150514.1:2559-13211 GCA_025593235.1 Vachellia pachyceras | reverse complement strand
AAAAAATTATTTTAATTAGTAAATATTTTGTAATGAAATAAAAATAAATGAAAATATATTGTAATCAAGTTATATTATTATAAAATTGCTTAAAATTATATAATTGTAATTAAAAATATATTATAAAAATTAATTAAATATTTTAAAAAAATATTTTTGAAAATAAAATATTAATTAAAAGCATATTTTAAAGTAAATCTTCTTAAATTAATTAGAAATAAAAATTAAATAATAATGATCAAGAATATATAATGCATATTAATGAAAAATATTAACTACCATGTAAGGGTATAATGGTAAATTAATCATTACCTCCCTTCCCTTTCTAATTTGAACCAAACACAAAATTTATTCGTTCCCCTCCCCTCCAACATAATCAAACAAAGTAACATTAAACCCTTCCATCCCTTATCCTTCTCTCCTATCCATCCCCTCCATCAAACCAAACATAGCCTTAGTCATCGCACAACTCCTCACCATTTGTTTAGATTGAGAGTCCCACTTCTTCATACTTGCCTATGATTGTTTTGGGTTGGATGATTTTTGGAGTAAGAAATCATATTTGCCTTACCTAAATCAGCTTAATCTTTTATCTAACAAACCAAAGTTCAAATTCATGTACAGAGATACTTATATTTAATACTTAATAATGTTTCAATAAGAATTATTTTCAGTAAAAGAACATTTGTGTCTATATATATATATAAGCCTCTCACGGGAATGTTCCCTCATATTTCAAACAAGTTATAATGAAAAAGTTTATAAAGAGAATGTGTAAAAATAGTTCATGATACTAAATGTATTATAAAATACCTTCAAGTGTTGTATGTATGTAAAAAATACTTCATAATGCACATCTTATTCCAAAGGATGATGTGCATGTTTGGGAAATTTTTCTCCTAACGGTGTAAGCAAGTCAAAACAAAAAATATCTTGAAATTTGTAACAAATTTTGAAACTTGTAAATTCTTTTCGGAATTCGTAAACTCATTTTCTTAGATTCCCTAACACATCCAATATCAACACAACTCCAATGGATCTCCAAACACATACAATATCAACACAATTCTAGTATTAATTATTTTTGGCTAGGTAGATCCGTTCTCGCGCAATTCTATTTAAAATAATGTTTAGTATTAGACTTTAAAAATAAACATCTCTTCCAAATCAGATTTTGAACACTGGATTGCCATGTCATGTCATGGTAGACTCAATCCCATTAATAACTCTGTAGCATTGCTTAATTAAAAAGAGTTCAAGTTCCGAAGTGTTGTTCAATGTTCACCTTAGAGGAACATGATGAAAGACAGGTCAAGGACGAGTGATTACTTGTGGAAGAGGGTGAAATACAGAAAGAGTACCCACATGTGTTATTTCATTATGAGGATTCAGAAGGAGTTGTACTGTTTGACCCACGTGATATATCATTACCAATTAAATTCCCGTTCAAAAGCAGGCTTCTGCTTCTGCAATCTGCTTTGATCAAAGTCACCACCTTCAGAAAACTTGCGTGTATCTGAAGGCACTTTTAATCCAACATCCATTTTTTTTCCCAATCTGATGAAGAAAAAAAAAAAAAGAACATCTATGGTGCAGTTCGTTGGATTAATAGTAATGTCTTTTATTCAATTCACTTCAGCTTTTTTATTAAGGAAAACAAATGTTTCAAGGAGATTTATGATTGAATCAACTTAACTACAGCATGTGAAGTGTAGTAACCTGGCTAAGAAGATCTTTGATAAAATATATAAGGACATGCGTGTCAATAGTAATGTCTTGTATTCAATTCATTTTAGCGTTTTTATTACGGAAGACAAATGTTTCATGGAGATTTACTATTGAATCAACTTAATTACATCATTTGAAGTGTAGAAACCTAAGAAGATCTTGATAAAATACACAAGGACATGCATGTTTATGGTATTTGATCTCCATGCCTCTCTCTAGTCCTATTTATAAAGGAGTGTGATTTTTTTAGGTCCTATACATTATTAAATTTTTCATAAATGGCAATGAAAAAATTGATCTTCCTGGAGAAGGTTGGCTACATGACCACAATATCATTGTGCTCTATTAATAACTAAATTTTTCAAAAGATTATCATCCAAAATATAACATTATTATCTTAACTTTATTCTCATTAGATATAGTGTACTTACATATAGGTAAAATTCAATAGTTATTAATGTATAAGATAAATTTAAAAACATTTAAAGTTTTTTTCGGACAAACTAATAAAAAAAACGAAAATAAGTATGAGTTCTCGTTCACAAGTTGAAAGATAAGACATTTAATAGGATGAATAATGAATAATGAATAATGAAAGTGGATGTGAATGGAAACGTGTAAAAGAGCTAGATCTGAAGAGTGTACACATCCACAATCCACTAAAAATGGCCATCAACACGTACGTGCCTTGCATGCAAAATGACCACTTGTCTTAGAGATTCCAATTTTTGTTAATATAAGCCACAGGGGAAAAGAATTCAAAGCAGTAAAGCACCATCTTAACCTTAATCATCAGAGAGAGATGGCTCAAGCAAGTGATCAAGCAATGAAGCTACATGAAGAACTAATGACACAGTCTTTTCAGCTTCTGAGTGGGCATACCATACCTGCCGTTGGATTGGGCACCTGGAAATCTGGTTCCCAGGCTGTCAATTCTGTGTTCGCTGCCATTGTTGAGGTCATTTATTCGTTGTCTTCCTCTTCCTCGTCTTTTTTAATTACTCTGAGATGTTAATTCATTTTGATCTTCTGTTCAAGATCTTAATCAGAGTATGAAACAGTATGGTATGAATCTGATCGATGGCTCGCTTGCAGGCTGGTTATAGGCACATCGACACTGCTTGGGAATATGGGGTTCAAGAAGATGTATCCTTTTATATCATTTTGCCCTTTCTTCTACTGTTTTGAGATGATTAATTATAATCCACTAAAACTTTCTGTATTCACATAATGAATTAATCTTAAAAAAAAAAGGTTCTTTGTGATCTCCTCTATATCTCTCTGTAATCTAGGTTGGACACGCACTTCGGTCTGCCATGCAAGCAGGAGTGGAAAGGAAGGATCTGTTCGTCACCTCTAAACTATGGTAATCTAATCTATTGTAGGAGAATACTGCGCTTAACAAAAAGAATCCTTTGGACTTTGATCATTGTTTGACCTAGTCATAAGTCTAAATTTAGGTGGCCTAATGACGCCTTAAAACTCCCTCCCTCCCTACCTACCTACCTACCCACCCCAAATCCGGACATTCATGAATCTACAGTAGTCACGGGTCATACTATGATATTATTGTATCTTAATTTTATTATTTATGATGTATCTAGCATCTTTTGATGTTATTTTCCATTTACATGTATAGCACCATAGCCTTAATTGCATGCACTATAAATAAGATATAGGCATTGGAAGTGTTAATAAGCTTTCAATGCATCATAGATAAGATTGAATACTAAATGCAATGTCATAAGTTCTTTTACCCGTTATCATGTGTGTGTATGAAACCCAAACTACATGCAGGTGCACTGACTTGACTCCTGAAAGAGTTCGACCTGCGATCACCAACACACTTCAAGAACTGCAACTTGACTACCTTGATCTTTACTTGGTAGTTATAATTTAATCTTTTCTTACTATTATGCCTTCTCTTTTGCCTTATTGTTGTTGTTGTTGTTGTTTGTTATGCTAAGTATCAATCTTTTTCTTTTTCCATAATAAGATTCATTGGCCATTTCGTCTGAAAGATGGAGCCAAGAAACCTCCCAGAGAGGGAGAAGTGTTGGACTTTGACATGGAGGGTGTGTGGAGAGAAATGGAGAAACTTGTGACACATAAACTTGTTAGAGACATTGGAGTCTGCAACTTCACTCTCAGAAAGCTTGATAAACTTCTGGCTTTTGCTCAGATAATGCCTTCAGTTTGCCAGCTAATGATGATTCATATATATATATATATATATAGATATATTAAAGAGAGGAGGGAGTATATACATTTATGTCGTAGTGGATTAATCATGGAGAATGACAAGAATGCAAGCAATATATTGAGTTTGATTAATGGTTTGATGTAGATGGAGATGCATCCTGGCTGGAGAAATGACAGGATGCTTGAAGCATGCAAGAGGAATGGAATCCATGTCACTGTAATTACTTAATCATCCAGTGTTGATTTTCTTTCCTTTTATTTTTTAGCAGCACTTGATGCTTCTGTATAATATATAATGTCAATATTTGGGGCACTAAAATTTTGCGTAGGCTTACTCACCACTGGGGTCTCAAGAAGGTGGGAGAGATTTGATCCATGATCCAACGGTGGATAGGATAGCCCAGAAGCTGAGCAAGACTCCAGCTCAAGTGTTGGTGAGGTGGGCCATTCAGAGAGGGACAAGTGTCATCCCCAAGTCAGCTCATCCTGAAAGAATCAAAGAAAATATTGATGTTTTTAATTGGGAAATTCCTAAGCATGACTTTAATGCTCTTAGCAGCATATCACATCAGGTATTAATACGATTCTTCTGATATATGTAGTCTTTAACCAACCAGTTGTTGAGAATCAGATGGCACATTATGTCATGGTATGAAAACCCAATCCAGTTTGAGGAGTTGGACCAATGAACTGAATTGGCGAACTAGTTCCTCGGCCAATCCATTGGATTGGATTTTATATATTTTTCCTTTTATTACTGAGCATAAAATGATATCGTTTTGAGTAAGGTAGAATAATAACCCATCGTATTTGTACTTTATTTACTCTTTTTAGTTGGTTATATGTGGTTTATGCATGAATATTTTATTTACTAGTGAATTAGTGCCTTTTTATTATAATATTTGTGTATTTTAATTAACTTGTATTATTTTAAATGATCGGTCTTATCTTTGGTTTATCCTGCTCTGAATACTAATTTTTAAACTGTTGTCACGACCGGTTCACCAACCTACCCAATTTTCAGTGCCTTGCATTATGCATATCCATAACAAGATTTCTAATTCTGAATATATTTGAATCATGGGGCTATATTGGTGGATGCAGAAACGAGTTTTAGATGGTGAAGAGCTGTTTGTGAACAAGAATGAGGGGCCATGCTGGAGTGTTGCAGACATTTGGGACCATGAAGACTATTAGTGACTGCCTTTTCTTTTCTTTTTTTCCTTTCTCTATTTTTCTAAGGCTCTTTGTTCTATTTTGTTGCTTTCAAAGGGACTAAAATGACTTTAGCTCAAAGTTATGATTTTAGTGCGAGCCCGCCCTGTATGATGTGTATGGTGTAGACATTGAAAATCTGTCGAGTCCTTCTTCACTTTTTGGTATGTATTAGGAATAAAGCTCAAGGATCCCGTAGTGTTTTATTATTGTATAATTGAAGTGTCTCTTAAAAGCATCATTACCTTTGCACCAGAGGGTTCGTTCCTTTTATCAGTGAACTATAGACTTGAATGTTTAGTTGGCTGTGAAATAAGTAACTTATTTATTTATTCGTTATGTCCATCAGATGCTTTTTACTGAGAGAAAATGAACTGCTGATCGATAACGCCAAGAGACAAAAATTCTAGAGAAAAGGTTAATGACCATATGAGAGCACATCCACACTCGTATTAGTCTCTAGTATAGTTCAAACACTCGACTTTGATATTCATATGGACAGAACTTTCATAGGTACATTTCCAATTGTCAATTCTAACAATTAATAATAGTAAAATAAAAAGTTTGACTGAAGAACTTAACCTAGAATTTGAGCAAATTTTATTCCATCCAGACGCACGATATATATATCGGGCGTTCTTGCAAATATGCAGACCAAAAAAACGAGACCACAAGCAAAATTTTGAGCTGAAATGACTGTTACTTGTATATTTGTGTGGTATTCCTCCCTTCGGAACAGTCGTTACAAACTATAGAGCTATATATGTATATATGACATAGGTCTTGTACATTTGATGACAGGCACTATGGGTTTTTAACATTGTTGCTCTCATTCCTCTCTAGTTGTAAACGCAAATATTATCCACTATTATTATCATGATGTGTGCATATCTCTGTTTACCTCACTCTTCAACTTCAACCTCTACGTTTCATCCTTATATAATAATACAACTAGAGATGGTCCAACCGTTGGCTATTTTAAGAACCAGCCAAAAGGGTCTGTCTCTAAATTTTGACTGAAACTTGAACACATTTGTCTTGAGGGAGCTATTGTATTTATATGGATGAAACTAGTGACATTGAAAACCCTCAAGAAACTGAGATGGATGCCTCCTGCTCACATCCCTAATGAGCCCAGTGAGTTTGGATATAGTGTTGGCTCTGGATAAACCTTTATGAGCTACCCATTCATCATTTGACCCTGAACTATCTATACTTGTGGGGTCTTCATTTGCAGCAGAAGATTCATAGTATTTCTTCCTTTGATACCTATTTTGCCCAGATCTGGTTATGTTCGGTTGGTCTTTCAGAAACAAACATATGGCTGCACAATCATCAACCTTGGCACCAGGAAACTTATAACCCCATGCCTGTACAGCTGTCTTTACTAACAATTTAGCTGCTCTGTACCTACTTGGTGCTGAAGCCACTGTTTCTATAACTTCTTCATTTGTCAGTGCATCCCAGACCTGCCAAATAAACAGATAAAGTTTTGTCCTGCTTGTAATTTGCGGAAAGCAGTTTCTGCTTAGGGGGAATTTCAGTAAGACCCCTATGAAAATTACAATGCAGTTTAGAAAGACCAAATTGAAATCACGTTTTGATTTTAAATGACCAAAATGCCCTCCTCCTTTTTTTTTGTTACAAGTGAACTCACAAGTTTCAACAACTAACAACAATAAAATAATGTGTACCCATATAAAGGAGGGGCATTTGGTAATCTACCATCAAACATTATTTCAATTTGGTCCTTTGAAGTATTGCAGTATAATTTTAGAAATTCTTGGTCCTTATTTTAAATAAAGTCTCTTCAATGAGGGTTTACTGAAATTCTTCCTTCTGTATAAGTTGGAAGGTGTGTCAGATATGATAGTTGGGCTCCATAGGGATCAAGGCCTTCACATCAAGTTCATTTTTATCATAATGACTGAGGTTTATGCCATGTAAGCAACATCAGCTCTTTGTTTGTTCCAGTGAACTTTGCTTCCCATATGGGGAATAGTGAAAGATCAAGTTTGCATCATCAACCTTATGAAGTGTGTAGATTCTTGATTGCTTACCCCATCAGTGGCCAGAACCACAAATTGATCCTGCTTGGTTAATCTTCGATAGAAGACATCAGGAGCTGAGATAAGGCCATAATCTTTTAAGCAGAAGTCCCCAAAGGCTCTTGACATTGCTAGTCCAGGGCAGTCTTCTTCAGGCATCCACATTCTGTACACGTCAGGCTCTTCTTCCTCAGCGAAAACTCTGCCTTCGCAGCTACGGATTCTTTCAACTTCACCTGATGATGAGTCACATTCAAGAACAAAAGAAAAGCTAGTCAGAGACCCATCATATGGTTGTCATGTCAGAATCATCATGGATTTGGATCAGTACAATGTGGAGAGACAGACTTGGAATATCTGGTTTCAAGTCAACAGTAAGTTGAACAGGAATGAGTTCATCTCTAGCTCCTCTTGTGCAAAGAACCGCTCGAGAGTCACCCAAATTGCCAATTATCAGCTGCTCACCCTGAAATTGCAAAAGGAGGAAAAGAGATTATAAAAGGTTGCCTGAGCACACAAGGCTCCCATCAGGTAAGAAATTGGAAGAGATAAATGCATGTAGCCTGATTCCCACAAACAGTCTTTTTCAAGATTTGAACACGTAACCTCTAAGTTACATGGTAGCAACCTTACATTACTCCAAGGCTCACCCTCTTATGTAACAAAGAATCATCGTATACCAGTTTGATAAGAGTTACAGCCGTGCTACCACTGTAAAAGCTGTCGGTGTTAATGTCGCGAGCAATGGCTTGATCCATGTCGTTAAAGGATTTCAAGAAGGTGTTCTCCCATGAAGCAAGGGACAACGTTGCTTCTGCAACAGCATTTGCATCACTGTAATACATGAAGGTCCTTTGCTGTGACATTTTGATTGCTGCCGAAAGCTTTGAGGGTAAATGTTTACGTACATATCTAGCAACCACGTGCCCATAAGGACCATGACCATCGAACACACCACAAAATATCATATCTTTTTCTCCGTTGAAGTCCTATATCATCATATCAAACATTCATCCAATTTATATAAACCACAGGAATAAGATTGTCCACTCCAATATCATCCATGTATAATATAAAATTTATAACAAGCAATGTTATTGAAAAACCCAAGCTGCCGTAGGCCCATCGCTTGATTAATGGGTCCTAAATTTGTTATTAAATATCAGTCACACCCACACACAATCTGTTTTAGGGGCAATACAGCTTATGATTTTGCTGGAAAACATGTTTAAGAAACCACCATAAAAAATAATGAAATCACATAAACACGTTAAAAAAATAAATTGTGTGAGAATAAATTGATCACCAGAGAAACAAATGATGGAAATCATATCAAAATCATCAGAAGAATTTATTTATATATATGTACCTCCCAAACTGTCATTGCATCTTGATTGATTCCTTTTCTTCCCTGCTGGGTGTACATTGAAACGAGCCTAGAGTCTCCTCTTAGCCTGGCTCGCCCTTCACCTTCACTATATATGGGAATGGAATTATGCTCCTCTTCTCCATACTTAAATTCTGTCTCATTCAAATCCTTATCCGGCGAATATTGACAAGGAACATTGTTACTGCAACAATTCCCCATATCTAGCTAGAACCAAAAAAAATGAAACTTCTCAGAGATTCAAAGAAATCACAAAGAAATTGTGACCCCTCAGAATACCAAGGAATATATACCAGAAAACTTTCCGAGAAAACCCGAGGTAAAGTGAAGGAAATTAAAATATTAAATTTCAGAGGAGCGAGTAGGCTAAGATTGGATTGGTTTTATTGAGAAGCAGGGAAGGAAATGGGAGATGGAAGCAGAAACTATAGAAAAGGGGGAGAAGGCCAAATATGCATGCGAAGACAGAAAGTGAAGGGAGATTGAAGAGAAGAAGTAATCATAATGATGAAAAGAAAAAAAGATGAAGAGGGAAGGAGCTGGGTTGGTGTTCAATGAATCGCCGAATGGATGGTGATGGCAATCCTTAATGCATATTTTCTTGAAAAGGAACAAGAGTAGCCAAAGGGGAATGCAAAGATGAAAGGAAATTAAGAGGTTTCTCAAAAAGAGAGTTCGTTGCGCTGAAAATCATGAGAGAGAAAAGGACAGCGGGGCATTACTTCTCTGGATGACCATTGCCACCTCAATTGATCTTTTCGGTCATTAATTAGTAATCATAGGCAGAAGGTCAGCTAAGGACGACAACTGCTACATGCAACAAAAGATATTGTCATTTGAAGGACCGCAGATTTGTAAAATATCAAAGCAAGGTCAAGGTTTTAATAAACAGGAAAATTTAATAAGGATTAATGAACAAAAAATTTTAAAAATTCACAAAATTACCATCAGGTCCCAGCAATAGCTGTTCCGGTTGTTATTGACGGTTGATGAGATTGTTAATGACAACCGCACCAGCTATTGCTGGGACCTGATGGTAATTTTACCAATCTTTAGAACATTTTGTTCATTAATTCCTCTATTTAGTACCTGATAGTAAATTCCCCTAATAAATGCTCCCTGTACGTTACGGTCACGTGGTGATCTTTATTTTATCCTAGAACATAAGTAAACTAATATGAATTATAATTTTTTGGTTTCCAAATTTAATACGTGTGTGTGTCAACAAGTGATTTGAAATGGTAAGTTTTAGTTCTTGTGCTAAGTATAAATATTCTCTTATTTGATACAATTCTATTCAAGATATTGTAGAGTAACAAATGTGAGCACATATCTCCAGTAAGAATTTGAACATTTATTCACCATATTGTAATATACTCGATTGATAGTTTGAGTTTGATGGCAGTACCTCTAACGTAATAGATCGAGACTTCATACAAATATATATGTATAAATGTAATATATGCATGCATGTATTTGTATTCGTTTGAGAATTCGTTGAAAAAGTGCTTTTACATAAGTCGAAGTAAGTTTATGAGAGAAGTTTTGTCTCGACTTATGTACAACGTAATATAGAAAGAAAAAAAAGGAGAAAAATAGCTTTAACAAACACCCCTTTGTTGTGTTTTATTGAATGATAGTAGAGTTTAATATTTCTGGGTCACACACTCATGCATGTATTCTATTATTCATTGACATAAATAAAACCTTTGATATGTATAAGAATAATATATGGAAGTTATCTCTTTTCTTGGTACCCTGTTTTCTACACACATATATGTAATATGCCTCGGTTGCTTTTTCTAGTTTATTTCATAACAATAACTTTTTAATGTGGGTTTTTTAAGATTTAAATCCTTGATCCTACGAAAGACATCTCAGATCCATTATATTCCATCGTTTCAATTTGTTTAGGTCGAATTTAAATATTTTTTTGTACATGTTTGGTTTCAGGAAAAAAAACCAATTAGTACATTCCAATAATAATAAACACTCTCTTCAATCTCTATTGTAAAACATTTTTTTAACCACCTTAGAATTCAAGTCATTAAATTTGTCTGAAAATTAAAAAA
>JANTPZ010150511.1:0-13589 GCA_025593235.1 Vachellia pachyceras | reverse complement strand
CAATTTAAGCACAAAAAGGTCATGAATGGGCCAAAATTGACTCTATGACTCTGGAAATTCAAGAGGAAAACTAATATAATTAAAGCTCAATCACATGCCTTATACCTGTTTCATAGGTTAGTAACCATGCATTTATGGTGGCAGGTAATTTTCAAAAGTTAAGACACGAATAAGGAAAGATTTGGTAAAAAGTGAAGTTCAGTGTCAGATGCTGCTGTCAGATAAAGGTAGGACTCGAGTTCAAGAATTCTCATAACTCGAGTTCTATTTCATGAGTTCTGAGCAATTTTAAAATTCATGGAATAAAACTTCAAGTTTTCATAATACCAGACTTGAGTTTAGAAAACTTAAGTTGGAAACTCGAGTTTATATTGGAAGTTTCAGAATGTAGTTTTGGAACTCTTATTTGGAAACTCGAGTTCAAAATGCAAGTTATGAAATCATGTTGTGAAACTTGAGTTTTGAATAAGCATGACTCGAGTTTTATAACAAGAGTTGGTCAATCAGTTGAGAAAAGCACGAAACACGAGTTTTATGAAATATGGAACTCGAGTTGTTAAAACTCTAATGCCAAAACTTCCAGTTTTCAATTCAAGTTTTGTAAAACAGTTTTGGAACTCTTATTTGGAAACTCTGGAACTCGAGTTCTGATGCAGTAAAGTCTTTCACATAGATTCAAAAGCTCGAAAATCGAGTTCTGTATTCCTGGAGCTTGAGTTGTCACAACTTGAAGCTGGGAACTCGAGTTTGTATTGAAAGTTCTGGTAAACTCGAGTTTTGCAAGATTGGAACTCGAGTTGTGACTCATGAAGTTCCTAGACAGAGATTTTTAAGCACGAAACTCAAGTTTTGTAAAGCTGGAACTCGAGTCTTACAACATATTTTAAAAACTTGATTCTTGAAGAGAACCAAACTCAAGTTTTGAACCTGAAAATCAAAACTTCATAATTTTCAAAGATATTTGTGAATCTTTCCAAATCCTGCCATATGAACTTTTAAACATGATTTTGTTATCATCAAAACAAGGAATCAACATTTAAGTCTCATTATCAAAGGCAAAGAGCTTTGTAAAAAATAAATAGATTAGAGATCTAGACATTTATAGTTTATATGAGATAAGTGACCCATTTTTACCCTTAAATCAGCAAAATGTAAAGAAATAATCAAAAAGGGTTTACATGCATGTAAAATGAGGGTAAATGTGTTATAAAACACTCAAGAAAACCATGTAAATATTGGGTTTCATCAATCATATTCAAGATTGGTATTTGTAACTGTTGGGATTAGAACGTACACACAGTGGAAGAAACGATTACAAATTAAAATTTTCTAATCTCATGTATGGATATACCAAAGGCATTTAGACATAGGAGATAGTGTAATACATTTTTTCGGTTCTTGAATTCACAACTTTCTTTGCGTTTGGATATCTTTCAATTCCCAACTTCCACGGCCTTCTTGAACTTTTCTGCATTTTTTAACACAATCTCAAGGAAGCGATGCTTCTGATCGTCCCTCTCTACCAATATCCATTCGAATAGTTCCCAACAATAGCAGCGTGCTAGCACTTCACACGTCTCACTCTCTCTAGGGTTTCTGTGGCTTGAAATCAAATTCGAATTGTATACCTTTATTGCTTATGAGTCCTCATATTTATAGAACTCATGGAGTGCATCATATTTCAAGATTAATCTTTTATTAATCTTGAAAATCCGAATATGATAGAGTTATTGTAACGCCTCCTATTTTTCCACTATATCCTTTTATTAGACCACTTTTAAACCACTCTTTGACCTTGGATAACTTAAATTAAGCTTTTTATGTGAACTTGAAATTTTCAAAAACGTAGAAAAACGATGTTACTGTTCACTGGCCCATTTTCCAGATTTCTGGCCTAAATTTGAAAATTCATAATTAATTCTAGAAAAATCGAAATTGAGTGATTCCAATTTCTAAATTTATATTATTAAGTGAACTATAGGGTACAAATACTCATTTGCCCAAAACCTTGCCCATTTGAATCAGTTTATTCCGAAACCGTTTACTGTTCCAATGGTCACTTCCAGTTTTTCCAGTTTTTACCTTAAATTTTGGAAAATTCATATCTCTCAAAATACACATCCAAATTTCGCAAAATTTATATAATTTTAAAGCTTAGGATGTGTAGTTTCTGTCTGGAAAGTTTCAGCTCATTTGGAGCTCGTTTGCTATTTTTAATTCCCATGTGAAACAGATTCATTTTTCAGGGCCTTTGGAACCCTTTAACCTTGAAAACCAATTTTCTTAAAAATTCACCAAAATCTCTTTTAGGTTGATTAACCCTCCTCTAACATGCATGATTATTCCCTTACTATTCCTTGTTAGTTTTAACCTATTTTCATGCATGCATTATCACATATTCATATGGTTTTTCTTGTAGAGGGTTAGGGTTACAATCTTAACAACTTCAAGAGAGTTAGCAACTCAAACATTTACACAAAACCAAGCAAGCAAGATCAACTTCTTCATGTATCAATAATCTTTTCCTTACCCTTACTTGAGCTTGTACCTACATGGTTAGTTGGTGGGGAATGAGATTTGAGAATCCCAATAGCAAAACTACATAATCAAAATATTGTGAATGTGCATACATAACTTTGATGCATGTGTATGATCATATAAACATGTGACACATCAAACTACACTTTATCAAGCATATGGCTATAGCATAAAACTCACATTTCATACACAAACCATGCACTTTAATCATCATAAAAGTTCATGTAACATTCACAACTCATTTTCATAAACATAAGAGGAGATTAGTAGTCTTGCTACCTTTACTTTGCTTTCCTTTACCCAACTTCAAAGTGTTCTTGAATCTTTTTCAAAGATGCTCTTGGAGATCTTAAAACCCTAAAAATCATGGCATAACCTCCATATAAACATGCCATCATCAAGATGCAACAAATCTTGCAAAAACGCACAAAACCCCCTTTTGGTTTTCTAAGAGTCCTACAAGCTCAAGATGTGGTTTTTATGGCCCTTAAGGCTTCTAAAATCCATCTCTTAGCATTACCATACACAAAACATCATTTTAAAACCAATGGAACCATCAAAACACTCAAAAACTCATTCCTTCTATTTTTTCCTTCCTTGGCCAAGAAAAAGGGGAAAATGGGTTTTCTCAAACTTTGTTCATGTAACCATGTATTTTCTTGCTTCCAAAACCCCTTTCCATGACATTGATCAACTTAAATGCATCTCCTCTTAGGCCAAACAAAATTTGGGCAGCACCTCCCCATAAAATGGAGCTTCCCATAATTTTTACAACAACTCAAACAACCAACAACAAAACTTTTACTACTCAAGAAAGAACTTGCAACCATTCACCACCTTTAAAACCTTATCTTTTCCATTTTAAACTCTTGAAATCCTAGCCATCATCTTCCCAAAAGAGGCTCATTCAAGGAACAACTAAAGAGAAAGGTAGTAGAAGTTGCAAGAAGTAGAGAAATGGAAAGGGTTGATGGTGTGGATAAGTTACCTAGATGGTGTGAGAGCTTTTTTCTTCTTCTTCCTCTTGCGAAAATGGCGTCCTTGGCTAGAGAGAAGGGAGAGAATTTTCAGACCAAAGAGAGAGAGGGAGGGGTTGGGTTTGAGGGAGAAAAAGAGAGGGTTTCCTAGTTAAAATTGGTCTCTTGCAAATTTGTGTGGTGGATATTAAAACTTGGGGACCAAGTCTTGAAATACTTGATGGATATTGTGCCACTTGTCCTTGGCCCATTGCTTGCTGAAAAAGTGTTTTTAGACTCCCTTTTCTGGTTTGGTTGGGCTGACTGGGCCTCTGCCTGGCAGTTACTTGATCCAGTGGCACGCATTTCCGTAAAGTAACCTTTACTCATGTAACTTTCTTTTTACTTTTCCGGAGGCTCTATCTCTCATGTGGCATCATTCCCTAGGCCTCCTTGTGTAGGTGGCGTCATATCCTAGCCCAAAGCATCTCCGGGTTCCCTCGTAACTCGTCAGATTCCTCGATTTGCGTGCAACACTGTAAAACGGGCTCTCGACGGCAAATTTGACTTAAGGAGATGAAAAAATTATATATTTTTCCTTGATACTCCAGTTCTTTTCCGTTCCTCAAAATTCTTCCCGGATTTTGCGTAATTAATTTTCTAAAAAAATATTTTTTCGGGGCTTTCGGGCACTGTTGTTCTCCGTACTTTGAAACGGCCCGCACCGAATACCGGGTAATAATTTTATTAAATATTTCATGAGCCAACTAAAGTTTTCTCAGTTCGGGTCTCCGGTGTTTGAGAACTCCTACCACCTTAAATGATTAGTTCTCAGTCGTTCTCAACTCTGAAATCCTTTAATTACGAAAATGTCATTGCCTTATATTTCTTCCACTTATTTACGAAAATGTCACTACCTTCTTATTTCTTTTTTATTTACCAAAATGCCATCACTTTTTCTACTCTTTCTTAATTCCAACTTTACCCTTGGTCAACTTTGACTTTTTGGTCAACTTTGACTTTAGTTGACTTTTGGCCAAATTACCAAAATGTCCTTATTATTTGATGACATTTTATGCCCTAGGCCTTTTTAATTAAAATGATTATTTTGCCCTTAGTCATTTTTACTTAGAATTCTTAAGACTAGGGACTTAGTCAATTATGATCTTTCTTTCTTCTAGCATTTTCCTCTATATTTTTCCTTATCTATGGGCCTTAGATCATCGCATAATTTACCAGTCTAGCCTTTAATTCAAGTTACAGAAATGCGGATATTACATTTCTACCCCCTTAAAATAAATTTCGTCCTCGAAATTTACATACCTTATTTGAATATCTCAGGATATTTGTTCTTCATGTCCTCCTCCATTTCCCAGGTAGCTTCCTCAGTTGTTGACCCTTGCCATAATACTTTGACCATCGGGATGCTTCTATTCCGGAGCTGCTTTACTTTCTGGTCAATGATACAAGACGGCCCAACTTCGTATGGCAAGTTATCCTTCAATGCCACATTTTCATGCTCTATAACATGAGCTGGGTCAGGATTGTACTTCTTTAGCTGGAAGACATGGAGGACATTGTGAATCAAACTCAAATATGGGGGCAAGGCTAGCCGATAGGCTACTGGTCCAACTCGATCTATAATCTGGAACGGCCCAATATACTTCGGACTAAGCTTCTTTATCTTTAAAGACCGACCTACTCCTGTTGTTGGAGATACTCAGAGAAAGATATGATCTCCAGCTTCAAATTCCAAAGGTCATCGTCTCTTGTCGGCATAACTCTTTTGTCGACTTTGAGCTGCTAAAAGCTTCTTCTTTATCATCTCAACTTTAGTAGCGATACGATCTACTAACTCTGGGCCGTACATGTCTCTTTCTTTCAGCTCTGTCCAACACAAAGGAGATCTACATTTCCTTCCGTGCAATGCTTCATAAGGTGCCATCTATATACTGGAGTGATAACTGTTGTTATAGGCAAACTCAGCCAATGGTAAATACACACTCTATGATCCTTTGAGTTCTAGCGCACACGCTCTCAACATGTCCTTGAGCATTTGAATCGTCCTTTCTGACTGTCCATCTGTCTGTGGATGATAGTTGTGCTAAAACTTAATCTGGTCCTGAGGGCCTCTTGCAAAGATTTCCAAAATCTCGACGTCAAACGAGGATCTTGGTCTGAGATTATATTATTCGGCACGCCATGCAATCTTACTATCTCCTTGATGTACGTCTATGCTAACTTTATCAGCGACCAGTTTGTATGAACTGCAAGAAAATGTGCTGACTTAGTCAATCTATCCACTATCACCCAGATAGCGTTATGCTTTGCTGACTCTGTAGCCCTACAATAAAATCCATCGTCACGCTATCCCACTTCCATTCGGGAATTACTAGACTCTGTAATAATCCTGGCGGCCTTTGATGTTCTATCTTTACTTTCTGACAGGTGAGACATTTACTCACATACTCTGTGATGTCTCACTTCATTCTAGGCCACCAAAATAACTTCTTCAATTCCTGATAGATTTTGGTCATTCCAGGGTGGATAGTGTACTTGCTCCTATGAGCCTTATCAAGTATCTTTTGCCTCAAAGTAGGCTTTGGAGGGATATAATACTGATCTCTGAACTTCACTATTCCCTCAGGGGTCTTATTAAATTCTTTAGCCCCTTGACTCATCTGAGTTTCTATATTTCGTGCAAACGGATCCATTTCTTGAGCTTTCTTGATCTCATCCTCTATATAACTATGGATCTGGGTAGTGCCATATCTGTCAAGTTCCACTTGCAACTGATTTAATACACCCCAATCTCGGATGTTTTCTATTAGCATCCGCTCTTTCATCATCATCATAGCCACCTGCGTTGTCTTTCTACTCAATGCATCGACAACTACATTTGCTTTACCAGATGATACTTTATCTGGTAGTCATAGTCCTTGAGCAATTCCATCCATCGTCTCTACCTCAAGTTCAATTCCTTCTGATCTTGTAAGTACTTGAGATTTTTATGGTCACAATATAACTTGATGGTTGCTCCATATAGATAATGTCTCCATATCTTTAGAGCGTAAACAGTCACTGCTAGCTCCAAATCATGCGTAGGGTAATTTTCTTCATGTGGCTTCAACTGCCGAGAGGCATAAGCTACTACTCTCCCCTATTGCATTAAAACGCATCGTAGTCTGTGCTTACTAGCATCACTATAAACCACATAGGTTTCTTGTGGATAAGGGATTATCAATACAGGGGCCAAGGTTAGCTTTTTCTTTAACTCTTGAAAACTAGCCTCACATTTTTCATCCCACGTAAAAGACTGGTTCTTTCTTGTGAGCTTAGTCAGCGATAAGGCAATTCAAGAAAAGTTTTGAATGAAACGTCTATAATAACCTGTTAGGCCCAGAAATCTTTTGACTTCTGTTACCATTCTAGGTTGATTCCATCTCAGTACTGCCTCTACTTTAGCGTGGTATACTGCGACCCCTTCCTGAGATATCACATGCCCTAGAAATTTCACTTCAGGTACCATAATTCGCACATACTGAGCTTAGTGAATACATGTTTTTCTTTCAAAACAGTCAATACGATTCTCAGATGTCTTTCATGCTCCTCCAAAGATTTAGAGTACACTAGTATGTCATCAATGAAGACTACGACAAACTGGTCCAGGTATTGCCGAAAGATGTGATTCATGTAATCCATGAAAACTACAGGGGCATTCATCAATCCAAACGGCATTACTAAAAATTTATAGCGCCCGTATCTTGTTCGGAAGGCCGTTTTAGCAATGTCTTCAGCTCTAACTCGTAGCTGGTGATAACCTGATCTGAGATCAAGCTTTGAAAACACTTTGGCACTACTCAACTGATCCAACAAATCATCAATCCGAGGAAGAGGGTATTTATTCTTGATCGTCACCTTGTTCAACTCACGGTAGTCAATACATAGTCTGAGACTTCCGTCTTTCTTTTTCACAAAAAGAACTAGGCCTCCTCAGGGTGAAACACTGGGTCTAGTCAACCCATTCTCTAACAACTCCTCTATCTGCTTCTTTAACTCTTTCATTTCGCTTGGAGCCATTCTATACGGAGTCTTTGAGATTGGATTGGTTCCCGGTACTAAATCGATATCAAACTCTACTTCTCTCTCGGGAGGCAGTCCACAGATCTCTTCTGAAAATACTTCGGGAATTCTCTAACTAACGGAATGTCACTAAGGGATTCTTTGACTTCCATCTCAACTGAGAAAAAGACTACATACCCTTGACATCCCTTCCTCATACATCTTTCTGCCTTAGTTTCTGAAATAAAATTCAACCTAACCTCAGTAGATGGGTTTTCTTTTCTACTTGGTAATATCAAAGTCAGATTCTTACAATCAAGCAATATACTGTTAGTAGACAGCCAATTCAGACCGATTATAACACAATATCATGCAAGGGCAGACATATCAAATCAATCGCAGTGCTGCAATATTCATACTGGACTATGCAATTGAGACATGCACAACAAGTGACAACTTTCATGCCAGTGGGTATAGACATAGTCATATCATATGGTAATGTGTTTATGCTCAGACCTAGACGTTTTAAATTTGGTTGTTTTTAGGGGCATTTCTGGGATAATTATTTCATCACATGAGTAAGGGAAGTATGGAGATTAAAAGAGGTATAAAAACTCTCCAGAAAAGTAGAGAAAAATTTACAGAAATAAAGTTATGTTTACCGGTAAAAAGTGTAATCAGTAGAAGTAACCGAATGGCAGTTGGTTTGGTTAGTGTAACCAAACCCCCCAACCAGATTTTTAATCCATGTGCAGCCCATTATGACCACTTTATTGCAACCAATGAGAAACCAAAAGGTGTTAGATGTGGTGGTGAAATAATGGCCCTTAGATCACAAATTTAATGGAAGATGAAATCCTAGCCATTGGATCAATTTGGCTAATCATTAAAGCCTTTATGGCCAGATTTCTCCTTCATTTCCAGCCCTCATTTTCGTGCTCAAGCAGTCCCAAAAGAATGAGAAGAGTGGCAGCCATGAGAGCTCAAGAAGGGAGAAAAAATTTCCAAGAAATCCAAGGTGAGTTGAGTTTTGATGCAATCTTTTGCATATTCTTGATCCTTGGAGCTTCCTCTACCTTTCTATCGGTTTAGATTTTTGGTTTTGGCTCTCTTTTGGTGGCTGGAATGTTAGGGTTCATGAGAGAAAAAATGAGAAAGAGTGGATTTAGAGAAAAAGATTGGTTTCAAATCACTCCTTACATGATAAAGAGTTGATTGGTGTATGATTTGTGTTTATTGTTATTGTATTTGGAATTTTGGAATCTCAAACCCTAAGGGTCTAGCTGTCCAATTTTCCATTTAATGAGCAAGTGTTGTTTTCAAGCTAAATAATGTATGAAAAGTAGTTTGGGATCAAGAATATGTGATTATATATGTTGGAATCTTGAAAAATTGCTTTGTTGTTCTTATTGGAAGATTTTCGTCCAGATCAGTGATGGTGGGGAAGGAGCTCGATTTTGATGATTTTAATGCTTCCAATGGATTTATAATGAGATTTTGTGTAGGGTATAAGTGAGAAAAGTATTTGGGAAGCATTTGAAATCATAAGAACATGTTTCAAAGTGTTAAGGGTCTTGAAAGAGCAAGGAAGAATTTTAGTGCTTTTTTGTGATTTCTTGCATAGTTAATGATTTGAGAATGATGGTTGTGTTCTTGAATCATGTTTAGGAAGTTGAGAACTCAAATAGCACATTTGGAAGGTTAGTCAAGAGAATTCCAAGTGAAAAGGGAAAGCTAAAGGAAAGAGGTAGCAAAACCCTCTAATCTTAAACTAAAAGTTGCTTTGAAAATGTGTATTAAATTATGCATGACTTGTATTGAAAATTTATGATGATTGAAAGTGTGAATATGTGCTTTTGTGTGCTATGACCATATGCATTTAATTGCTACATGTTGCACATTTCATGAACTCAATCTTTTATTTAAAGTTGTCATGCAATTTTTACAAAGTGTGTTAGAAAGTTTTGCTATTGGGATTTCCAAAAATCTCATCCTCCCCAACTAACCATGTATGTATAAGAACGATCAAGGGTAAGAGCAAGGTTTATGGTGATTGAAGATGGCATATTATTATGATCTTGCTTGTGAAAATTATTTATTAGGTTTGAAGTTTATATTGAGGATTGTTGTAGTTGTGTAAATTAATCTTCTACATGATAAATAGTGAAGCAAATGTGGATGCATGAATGATAATAAGACAAGGAACTAGATAAATTCATCATGCACTAAGAGAAGTTTAAGAGTGGTAACAAGAAGCTTTACCAAATTTTTAGAAATAACAAGTTTTAAGTGAAGGGGGTTACAAAACCCTTAATACAGCCATATCTTTAAGTAAAGATGAAAAATAGCAACGAACTCAAAATGACCTGAAACTTTCCAGTTAAATACTACACATCCTAAGATTTTAAAATGAGCTTAAGTTTGTTAAATTTGTATGTGTAGATAAGGAGTTATGATTTTCCAAAGTTAAGAGAAAAATCTGGAAAATTGGAAAGTTACCAAATGAACAGTGATTTTTACAGATTAAACTGTATCAATTGGGCAAGTTTTGGAACCTGTGAGTATTTTTTCCATGTAGATCACTTCATAAGCTTCAAATATAAATTTGAACCACTCAATTTCAATTTTTCTAGAATTAGTTATGATTTTTCAAAGTTGAGCCAGAAATCTGGAAATTGACCAAATGAACAGTAACTTCATTTTTAAAATTTTTAATTTCAGTTCTTTGGTCAATTTGAGTTATTCAAAGCCCTAAAGTGGTTCAATAGTGACCTATTATGAAGCTTATAGGGGAAAATAAGGAGTGTTACATGAGTTGAGTCAAACTGCACTTTAGAAGGGCTCATTCCTACAAAATATTTTGAAAAAACAACTGAAATTTTGAGAGGCATCACCAAAGATAGGTTAAGTGTTGAATACAAATTTTTAGATGTTGTTATTGAAAATGAATCTTCTAAAATTAAAACAACTTTTATCTTAGTGAAAGAAATGTCCGAGCAAATTATTCTTGGAGCACCTTTTGCAACTCTCCTGTTTCCCTATCAAATAGGAACAAAAGGAATTTCTAAAAAACATTTTGGGAAAAAGATTCTTTTCCCATGGGCTCGATCCATGAGGATAAAAGAATTAGATCTGATACCGTTCAAACAAAGTCAAATAAATTTTCTCAAAGAAGAAATTTCTTTTCAAAAATTGAACAAATTATATCTCAAACAAAAATTCAAAACAAAATTCAAGAATGTTTAGAAACAATTAATAAAAGAATTTGTTCTAATTTACCAAATGCTTTCTGGGATAGAAAATAACATATGGTGGATTTATCGTTTGAAACACACTTTTCTGAGAAAAATATTCCAACGAAAGCTAGACCTATCTAGATGAGTCAAGAACTTCTTGAAACTTGTAAAAAGGAGATTCAAGATCTTTTGGATAAAAAACTTATCAGGAAAAGCAGGAATCATTGGTCATGTGCTGCTTTTTATGTTAATAAAAATGCAGAAATTCAAATAGGTACTCCAAGACTTGTTATAAACTATAAGCCCCTTAATGAAGCTTTATTTAAGCCTTGGAATACTAAAGGAGATTTCAGATTTCAAGATTAATCTTTATTAATCTTGAAATTCGAAATTTAAAAGATATTCAACATTAATCTTCATTAATATTGAAATTCAAAATATGAAATTCGAATTTTGCAATTCTAATTTGGATTAATGTTATTTGATCAAATCATATTCAAATAATGAGCCAACAAATTTAATTTATATTTATAAATTAAATCTGAATATCAATTTTAGTTATTTAATTCGTCAAATAAATTAAATATTGTAACTAACATATAATATTGCGTCATTTTGAATTTATATATACATATATAATTCGAATAAACCCTAAAATTAAAGCTCATGTTGGACTGTTCTTGTGTGCGACCCTGTAGGCCCATATGAAGTTGGCAGTGGGCTAAATTTAGTACTAGTCCACAAGTCGCAAGTGGCCTCTAGCAAGATGTTGCAACTATCCTACTCATATGAGGATCATTAACACGACACAATCTTTCATGCGACCACATCACGTCCATTTTATCACACAATATCTCAGTCAAGGATGAGGTATGAATGACGTCATCCTCCTATTCCTGACAATTACTTTCTCGATCCTTGAGTAATCTTATCTCATAAACGAAAACTCATTTTCGTTACAGTATGGCCATACATTTCTCAGACTTACTCATCGAGGGGCCTAATAATATATCTCAACTAATGCGAGGGACAAATCTCATCTTGATCATTCACATTCCTCTACATGGAAGATCTCTAACCTGATTATAGCTTTTATCATCACCCAGTCAAATGTGACTTTTGACTAGGTTAAAGCTTAGTAACTTTCATGTAGGAATCCATGATGATCTCAGGTCAAAGGGTATTGTGATGTGATTGCATGAGATAAACTAATGACTTAATTCATGCAGCTTTCTCATAGTGGGTCGGTCAAGCACCTTGTACTCTTATAAGTACACATGTCTTTGACTAGTATTGTCATACCTTATCAAAGTCATACTAGTCTTACTTTATCTATGCTCCCACATAGATAAATGACCAGGGACATTTAGGACAATCTTCATAATTTGCCCATGGATACAATTATCATAACAAACATTTAAAATCTATGATAATAAAATGGAGAAAATACATTAAAATAAATAATGTCTGGAGTACAATGATAGGTCCTATGGTACAATTTCCAACAATAGCATATGAGTAGGATAAAAAAATATAAATGTTTCATCTAAAAGCTCAAAATAGATATGGATATAAAATATGAGATAAATTAGATCATGGATGATAATCTAATTGTCAGGGATAAAATGATATTATGGACTTTATAAAATACTCATAATTATTAGGTAAAACAAATAAAATAGAAAAATAACCTAAAATTCATCCTAAAATACCTACTTGGGCTTAAGTAGTCATTTAAATGTCAATCCCAAAGAAATAAACCAAATAAACAAATCAAACAAAATACTCAATAACTTGGGCTTTGAATATGCTTCTAGTAATGCCATTTTAAGGAAATTTAATTAGTTGGGAGCTCTTGTATTTCTCCAAAAAGATGGATAGAGTTGTTGGACTTTTCTCTATATTTTTTATTTGAATTTGTCTCAAATATATTTTTATCAATATTTGTAAAACCTCCTTTATTATATTACTCTTTGAACTTGTCACTAGGCTTTCAATGTCCGGCAAGGGATTGTGAACTCGGAATGTATGATATGAAGTAAATTATTAATTCACATCACATCATCTCTATGTTCAAACAAGGTAATATCGGTTTTTTTTTCCTCGATCCCTTCCGTTGGACCTAACAAAGCATGAGCTCAAGTTTAAAAACTAACAGTTTAGAAAACAAAAATATGTATAGGGTACAACAAGAATAAAATATATAAATCAAAACTAAAACTGGATAAAAAAGTAAAGGGATTAGAATGTTTGTAATTTTATCAATCTGATTATTTCATATTTAAATTAGTGGTTTAAGTTACTATTTCAAAATAATTTAGACTTGGTAAACGTGAACTCGAGTAAAATTGTCTTTACGACTTTCGTTAAGTTGCTTTCCTGTGCCTTCCCCAGGGAGGCTCATCGAATTAGGGGTGAGCAACGGGCGGGTTGGGCAGCCCGTGCCCTAACCCGTAGCCCGCCCGTTAAAATTACACGGGTACGGGCTAGCCCATACCCGTGCCTCAACCCGTTTAACCTTTATTAAACGGGCTACAGTTATATGGGCGGGTTTTTGCGGGTAATGGGCAGCCCATTTATATAAAAAAAGAAAAAACAGAACAGCCACCATGTGCTAAACCACTCGCCAATTTTTGTAAAGCACAAAATGAAAACACTTATGTAGTGTTTATCAACATCAAATGAAATTGGAAAGATACAGAAGAAAGTGACCACCTGACACAAAATGAACCAGAACAACAAGTGGCACACATGCCTCCAATGCTTGCACCAGCCACCAGGGCCTGCACATAGTAAG
>JANTPZ010150510.1:0-10392 GCA_025593235.1 Vachellia pachyceras | reverse complement strand
AGCAGAAAGCGATATGGCGGTTGAGAGCTTCATCGAGAGTGATGAGTCTGTCTGATCTTAAAACCTCGTCCTTCACTGCCTCCACACACAACCCACACAGCCACCGACCTTGAAACCTCTGACGAACACGAGAGATGTAAGCAGGAGTGCAATCCTCGGAGAATCCACACGAATCACATTTGATGCTCTCCACCTCCATATAAGGTTGTTTCGCCGTTCCACTTTGTGTGTCGCTCTCTCTGTCTGACCCAGAAATTGCCATAACCTTCTCTCCCTCCTCACACCCGTCTTTCCCTCTCTCTCTGTATATATGGGCAATGGGGGGTATGAGGTTGTCCTATGTCAATAATAAACGAAGGCTTCAGAGTTCTAAGATTTTGAACTTCTTTTCTGTGATGGCCGGAATATAATAGCATTGTGTGTGAGTGTGATGGCGATGAAGGGGGCTATTAAATAGGAATAAAAGCGTCGTGGGGTTGCTTCAGAGTTCACACATGGCACATAGTGAAAAACTGAATGTGACAACCTGGAAAAATGCTGAGATAGGCTGGTGAATTTACCTAATCATAATGAGCTTTCACATTCTTCTCTCTGGTCTCTCGATACACACTCTTTTGACCCAACAATGATGACCAGCCATTCAAAGGAAACACCTTAATCCGCATAGCATAAGGGCGCTCAAGAAAAAAGACAGGACTGTTATTTGTTTTAGCCCATCTTTGGTGACATCCCCTTTTTTCCTTCCATTTTTGAATGTAACCATTTAACTAATAAATTCTCGCTCTGCCCAACATTGATATGACCTAAAAAGAAGTGAAATTTTACCCTATCTTTAACTTGTGGGTGAGCCCAACCCCTACTTAAAATTTATGTATAAAAAAATAATTTAACTAATAGGTTGGGTCTAATGGAGGCCTGATGCATAATTGCTTCTACTTGGATCATGACCTTTTTTCATGAAAGAAAAAAGGGGTAATCATGTAGTAGTTGAGTTTCGCATTAATTTAACAGTTTGAGCACCAAAGTAAATGATCAGTTAGATGAAAAGAACTTCATCTCAATAATAATAATGTTAAAGAAACTAAGAATATGAATGTGTTATTTCTTGAGTTAGTCGGACATCTAACCATAGGATATAAAAAAAGTTAGACCAAAGATAATGAAAAAAAAAAAGACGAAACAGCGTTGAAATATCTTTATCGTCCTGTTTACCCAAAAAAAAAAAAATCTTTATCGTCCCGTACCGTACTGCCTTATCCAATCTCAATCCTCATTCCGAATCATTGTTAGCGTAGAATCACCGCAAATTCCAAAGAGTAACAATGGCGTGGCTGGCAACTTGCTCAAGCCTGGTTCTAGTGGGCGTGCTTGCTCTTGCGGTTCAAGTTCTGTATTTCTGTCCCATTGACCCCATCATAGTTGAAAGGCCTCCATTGTTGTTGGCTCATCCTTTCTCCGTCAACAACCATTTGCAGAGCGTCACCAAGCTTGGAGAAGGGATTCTGAAAGGCCCCGAAGATATTTGTGTAGATAAGCATGGCACTCTTTATACAGCTACAAGAGATGGTTGGATCCTACGATTACATCGAAATGGAACCTGGGAGCACTGGAAGAACATTGACAGCCGTACCTTGATCGGAATTACCGTCACAGGACAGGGTGATGTCATTGTTTGTGATGCTGAAAAGGTCATCAACATAAATATATAATACTCTTTCATTTCCAGACTTGGTCCATTTTATGAGAATTTCGGCTTTCTGAGATTCAAGAGTACAATTCGATTTGATGTGCAGGGGCTGCTTAAAGTCACAGAAGATGATGTCGAAGTTCTTGTTTCTCATGTGAACGGTTCTAAATTAAGGTAACAACTGTGTCGCCGTATAATTATTGTTTGCAATTGCCTAATTGCTTGGGCTGTTGGAATTGTTTAGCCTTATTAGTCGGGTAGATTCCCTCATCTCATCTATTGTGTTTAGTGTCGTTTGATTCTTATGTGATTTTAACAGAAATAAATCATATTAATGCTTTTTTTTATTTTAAAAAATGTGAACAACTAAGTTATATCATGCATCTTTGATTCACTATAAACTTTAACAAGGCTTGTTAGCTAAAAAAAATCTCAGTGAAATTGATACGGAATAAAAGAATGAACAACACAATTCTTGTAAAAATGCTTCTTTCGAAAGAAACTATGTTGATTGCTAAACCTTATTTAAGTTGCTCCTTCTGATCCTATTGATATGATATTTGAAGAAGGGATTTCGCAAGCTTTTCTATAAGGCATCATATTAATTATAATTTTCCCCTCTTACCTCCTATTTAATGTTGATATTAGAAAATAAGAATATTGTTAAGAATACGTTTAATACGAAGAAAGTTGGAAATTTCTTAAATCTTCAGATATAATTAATATAATTAATAATTTTAAGATTATTCTTGATCTTATAAATAGGACTCAAGGAAGTATTATAGAACGAATGAAGCATAATGCCCAAAGTATACCATAAAGACCAAACTAATTATCAACTCTGATTACGGATCAGGCTTCTGAGTATTAGGCAAGATGATTATAAAAGATTTCAATAAATGATAAAGCCAATCAAATTGAAAGTATGATAGAATAAAACAACAATAAAATATGTTCTTAGTTGAAAATACCATAGATTCTGAAATTCGTTAGTGTAGGCTTGCAAATGATGTGGTGGAAGCGTCAGATGGGAGCTTATACTTGAGCATTGCGAGCACCAAATATGATATTCTCAACTGGTATCTAGACGTGCTGGAGGCAAGACCTCATGGACAGTTGCTCAAGCATAACCCATCCTTAAACCAGACTTATGTTTTATTAGACAACCTGGGATTTGCCAATGGCGTTGCCCTCTCAAAAGAGGAAGACTATCTCTTGGTCTGTGAAACATGGAAGTAAGTTTATCGCACTTAATTGACATCTTAGCCAACACTACGTATATACGCACGCTTGCTTCTTTAATCTTTTCCCCTCATATTACATAATGAATGCTTATCATAGCTTATTTGCTGTATAAAACAGATATAGGTGTCTGAGACACTAGCTCAAAGGAGAGAAGAAAGGCAAGACAGAGACTTTCATAGAGAATCTTCCTGGTGGACCTGATAACATCCATCTTGCTCCTGACGGCTCTTTCTGGGTTGCTATGCTTCAGGTATATATATTACTATAATATTGGTGAAGCCTTGTGTTTGAAGTAGCTGTATATCTTACAAAGGATACCCTCTTTTGCATATATACAGATCACTAAAGAAAAAGTGGAGTTTGTATACTCTTCAAAGGTATTGAAGCGCTTGGTTGCTTCAATTCCAAGGCTAACTAATATGGCGAGTGGTGGTGTGTATAAGAAGGCAATGGTGGCGAATGTGGGGAGCGATGGTAAAATAATAAGAATGTTTGATGATAGCCAAGGGAAGGTGATAAACTTTGTGACTTCAGCTTTGGAGTTTGAGGACCATCTTTACCTGGGAAGTCTCAATTCCAATTTCATTGGGAAATTACCTTTGCGCGCTGAAACCAAACACTAGTTAGAGGTAGCTGCTGATCCATCAGTGTTAGTTTGGCTTCCATTTCATGTCATGGTTCTGTATTCTCAATTCACCGCCTGTTTTCTTGTTTCATCAATATATATGAATGATCTGACTTGGCAGTTTTTTCTTAATAAATCCCTATTTGAATATGGCAATATATTAAAATTCAAATTAATATATTATATAAATTATTTATATCGTCATCAACGCAGCACACATGATGATTTGATGCGCTGAATATAAATCTTGTTCAGAAATAACGTAAAATTAATATATTAATCTATAGTCATTAATTAGTTCATGAAACAGAATTATTCAGATTAATTTAACTTAATCTTACTCCCTAGCCGATATCATTCTTAATGTAAACGCCTTCCATTGAACATAGGAATGTATGCATGACATGCAAAGCAAAGCTCAGAAATTTTCAAGTTCAACGGATCTTGCTATCTTAAATTTTATGCCATTAAGGTATATCATACCTCAAAATGGAGCAATATTACTTTGAAAAGTTTTAAAATGAAGTAATATTACTTTTTACTATTAAAAATATTAATAGTCGATGTCAATTGTTAGTGGTCAAGTTTTTAATGGAATAGAACAACATTGCTCTATTTTCAAACTTCAAGGTAATATTACTTTTAGGAGGAAATGATAGATTTGCATATTAACCCTTTAGTATGTATCCATGTAATATTCATATATACCATTCTAACGCAACGCAAATTACAAGTTTGCTGGTTAGAGTGTTCATCAAAAGTGATGAACTCTATAAGTCCATTTGATATGGACTGTTTGTATTTAATTTAGATGGTCCAAGTCTGATTTTTTTATTTTTATGAAAACTTAATTTAATGGGATAAAATTTAATACGAAATTAATCTCTTAACTATCCCATTTTCACGTTATGCTTTTTTATAAAAAAATTTAATTTTAAAAAAATAATATCTAGATCATGCAGAATCAAATCAAATCTGAATGGTGTAAATGGGTTGGATGCTTGTCACTTTAATAACCACCCTGATCAGTCCGCCCGTTCCACCTACAAGCCTGGTTCTAGTAGGCTAGTAGCTTTGCTTGGCTGCTTGCTCTTGCGGTTCTAGTTTTGTATTTCTTTCCTATAGACAATGTCATAATCGCAGCACCCATTATTATCAGCTTCACCTTCCCCCGTCAAGAACCATTTGCAGATCGTCGTCAAGCTTGGAGAAGGAATTGCGAAACACGCCAAAGATGTCTGTGTGGACAAGCATGCATGACACTCTTTTATACGGCAAGCAGAGATGGTTGGATCTTGCGATTACATCGAAATGGTTCCTGGGAGCACTGGAACGACACTCACAGTCATACGATGCTCGGAATTACCGTCACAGCACAGAGTCATTATTTGTGATTCGGACAAGGTCATAAACTTGCACTCACCATTTTCTACTGTATCAGCCTCTATTTTGATGAGATTCTCTCAAAGCTAACCGAGATTCTGGGGTATAATTTGGTTATGCAGGGGTTGCTTGAAGTCACAGATGACGGTGCCACGGTTCTTATTTCTCAAGCGAGCGCTTCTAAGTTAAGGTAACAAATAAGAACGGTATCATATGATTATCAATGGTACATTGCAAAATTGCTTTTATATACTTCTTCTGCTTCCGGGGGCAGCTGATTAGGCGTTTTTATTTGCTAAAATTGGTTTCTCCCCAAATCTAGAATCAGTCACTATAAGAAATGGAGATGAGAGGATAGGCCGTTCTCCTCAGGGACAATCCATATCAGTAGTGAGGTCCACATTCCCAGTTAGTTAGTCTTTTGTGTAAATTGGTTTTATCCAACACTAACACTGCATTCTTATTAAAGAGACACTTTCGTTGAAGAGTCTAACTCCCACATGAAAGTCAAATAATTGGTCAGTTATAGGAGATAGGGGTGCACAATGAACATACCAGACCGGACTAAAGCTTAACCCGAAGTGGCGATCAACGACTTTTTACCGAATGCAGTGACGATTTGAAATGGATCAACTGTGTGTGTGTGTGTGTGTGTGAACAAAGTGGTGTTAGCTTCAGAGGGAAGCTTATATTTGAGCTTTTCTAGCAGCAAGGATGATGTGCACAATTGGTATCTAGATTTGCTGGAGGCAACGCCACACTGCCAGGTCCTCAACTACAATCCTATCTCAGATCAAACCCACCACTTTGTTCTTCACAATCTCAGTTTTGGCAATGTCAAACCTGGAAGCAAGTCTATTTTTACTGCCACGCACTGTTGCTCTTCCCAACTCCTAACCTCCTAATTGTTCATTCCCTACAATTCAGACATAGCTGTCTAAGGCATTGGCTTAAAGGAGACAACAACGGCAACACAGAGACTTTCATTGAGAATCTTCTTGGTGGAGCTGATAACATTCATCTTGCTCCTCACGGCTCTTTTTAATAAGGTAAAATCAGTACAAAATCCTAAAACATAAACGTAATAATAACCAAAAAGTCTCGTTACAAATGAACATTAATTATAGATTTGTTGCAATTTTTTATATCAGAGCATGTCATTGCATAATGCTAAACCATTTGATGATTACATTTTTTTCAGGATTCCATGGTGATGATTTTCCTATAAATAAATTCAAAGTAGCTGGCATTAAACTTGAAATGATGATTTTGCGATGAAGTTGGAATTGAAATCACCATTACCTCGTACATACCCTGTTTAATTTATCAATACAAGTTTGGACTGTTTTATGTTCTAAATTGTATGTATGTATAATGTATGTATGTAGAAGAATGTATGTAGAAGAATTTAAAGCCATAAAGATAGTGATCAAATCATGGATCTCGTGAGGGTCGCTGAACATCGTGACTTTGTACCCGACCGTGACAAATAGGTCGGCGTTTGGCACCACACCGAAAACGTTTCAAACTGATATTCTTTTCATCTTTCAATAAAGATGCACGCAAAATTATATTGAAGCCATTTATATATTTATTCAAAGTGTAGAATTAATTATTTCTTAAACTTTCATGATCTAATAATACTTTGCTGGCAAAAATGATGTAATACTGTAATGAATTATATTTTATAAATAATTAACAGAAACATATCCGATTAAAATAAGCACACTCATCATTTATCTGCCATTATAATTTCATAATTATAATCATATTATTATTTTTTAGTAAAACTATTATTATGTTTTAAACAAAATTATACCTTTTTTATAGGGGAAAACTAAATCTTTTATGTAAGTCTTTTAATTACGATTTTGTCAAGAAAGGTATAAATTATGATTTTGTCATGAAAATGGTAGAGTATCATCTTTCTTCTTCTCAGGTAAGTCTTTTAATTAGAAGATACACATTTAAGTTTTAGAAAAAAGAAGATATACATTCAACTTCAACAGAATTTCAAATTGAACAATGAATTAATAATTTATAGGTATCACAGGAAAATATAGTACACACACACGCTAAACTATTTATAAAAAGAGCCAATATACTGCCTAAATTATAATAAGATTGAAAAATTCGCCTATGTGGTTCCCGACAGATACGAGAAACAAAATTAAAAGTTAAAATGGAAATTGGAAACCGAGGGTTTACAAGGAAAGGATCATCATTGTTATAGTACCTTATATTCAGGAAAAAAACCGTGACCTTAGATTTGATATTTAATTAATTTTCAAAGATCTAATTTTCATTAATATATATCTGGATGTAATAGATAAAAGCTTCAATGAACTGTCCTATTTATTTATGAACTCCAACTCGCTTCTCCCACCCCCACTAATTATTAAATTGTTATAATAAAATTGCGCCACTCTCTCCCCTCCTTCATAAAAGGGCTACTATTTCGTTTGAACAGGCAAAGGTATTTTTGCAACCGAGTTTCAGGCATCGGTGCTCCCTCCATTGTTTATTTCCGGTCGGCCATGATCTCCGCCGTCCTCCTACCTGTTAGTGTCTCTCTTTGAGATTTCAGTTTTACGTGATTCTTCCAAACTGGCCCTTAATTTATTCCAATTTATTGTTTTTTATATTTTTGCTTCTCTTCCTAATAATCTTTATTTCAGGAAATTATTCTCCGCTGGGTAACTCTTCACTCGCACCGTTATTATTCTTGATTCACCAACTCTTCGTGCGGGATCATATATTTTCTCATCTGGGGTGGCTGGTTTCTTGTGGATTCAGCAAGTTGCTGCTTTGTATCTGAATCAGGTAAGATCACCTTTTGTTTCTTGTATAATGGCTGCTAATTAAGGTGAGGTGCTTCTCCCAAAAGGGCCAGATCCATTCTTTATTTTCGAAAGGGAAGCGCAGTGGTTGAATTGTCTGTTTCTAATATATAGTTAGCCAATGTACTAAGATACACGATATGTTTTTATCTTCTTTAAATTGACATCAAATTGATTGGGGTTGTCATCTCTTGTCTTTCTTTCACCTGAGCTGAAACTGGTTTAAAAAAAAGGAAAGGTTGTCAAATTAATTTCAATTTGTGTTTCTGCTTTACCTTTTTTGGATCGTTTTTTAACAGTTTGTGAGTTGCGTTTCCTTTTTGATGTGGAAATGCTCTTATTAGTTCACCTCTATCTGGGAATGTCGGGTTTAAGTGACGTTAAAAAATAATGCATCTGTCGTGAGTTAGTTGAACTGCTCTAACAAGACCCTTCTATTATTAGTTTCATAGATTTTTGGTTTATTGGTCCTAAAGTTCAGGACATTTTGCCTTTATGCAGGATGAAGGGAGGCTTAAATGGGTTGAAGGGTAAAGAAATTTCACTTATTTCCATTGTTCTCATGTCCACGGCTATTCTTATATGGACCTGGGAGAAAACCCCAGGTCTAACAGCCTTTCTTCCTCCTCAAACAAAACTGCAGCTATCTTCAGGTTTTCATCACATAATTCCTTTTGTTTTTTATATTCTGTCGACATGGCAATATTAGTTACTTTTTTCCTTTGTCTTTTTTTAAACGAAGGTAGAAGCATGTATATTTTTACTCTTCCATAAAATTTGTCTGGCAGTAAAATCTTCCATAAAGCTAAAAGTCCAATATTTTAATCTGTACTCCAAGCTTGGAAAGTTCCTGCTATGTCTTTAGCTCATATTTTTCGCAGTGCTTTTTATTTATTGCCGGTTCTGCATAATTTCGTGCAGATGTAGATGTAGGGGGAGACAGCTCTATATTGGCAAAAACGGAGTCCACCAATAAGCAAGAAGAACTGCAATTAAATGAGGTGACTCAAACAGTTTTTGCAGAAAGCTCTTTTGGAAGGAGCATTGATGAAAGCCATATAATAACTACCACACCTACAAAACGTAAGATACTGCTTTTTGTTATCATCAATGGTGATAAAGGGTTCATGATCACACTACTATGCCCCTTTTGGGTGGCATCTTCAATCACCATTTACTCACCTTTCTATAGGGTTGTCTTGTGCTTAATTTGGTCTTTGCTATTGTAGTCAAGCTGTAATGCCTATTTTTGTGATAACCCAACTGGCAGGTTAAGTGTAATGATGTGATGCAGCTATGTTGTTCCAAAATCTCGTACATTCTAATTTCAATATAAAATGAGATACAGTCTTCAACATCAACATCATTTTAGCAGCACAACCTTTAGCAGTTAGCACATAATCCTCCAGTTCCCTCTCCTATTCCTTTGAGTGTATATCAACTCAATGCTATGCTAAATCTTGAACCTTCTCTTTCATTATGATGATGTAGAAGCTCACTCAAAGGTAACGAATGAAAATGCTGAAGCAAAAGAAGTCCTGGAAGCTGGGGACAATCATAATACACAAACTCTTTCCAGTCCAGAAAAAATTGATGAAAAAGGGCATCAAGAAGAGGGGAAGGAAGCATCAAAAGAAGCAAACGCTAGAACAGATCTTGAAGCTTCAAATCAGTCTCCACAAAGAAGCTATTCAGTTGATAGGAAAGATAATAACAATTGGAATAATGTAACAGAACATAAAGACAAATGATTTTTGCTTCACATATCTAACTATCGTATTATCTATCAAGTTCCTAACATGTTCTTGCAATGACCTTTGAAATAATGAGTTTCACTTTGGAGAGGTATCTCTAATCGTTTCTGAGAAACTAATTTTTGTTATTTATAGACCAGGTTCAAAACCTCCAGATGTTGTTATCCTGGTTTGACAAAAGCTACCATTTTTTTTTTCCCTTTCATTTGTTAGGAGCAGCATGCTAGCTAGCATGCAATAGTTAGTCTGAGTGGGTTTAGTATATGGGAAACTTTGTATGTCTCCATCGTCTTGTATTGGGATGACAAAATTGGTACTGCATATGTGAATTCTGCTCAGTGGCACCACCCACCAGTGAGCAGGCCACTGTAGCAGTGATTTTGTGTATAATTGTTGAACTCTTTTGAACTTTTTATTAGTAAGTACTGATAATTGTTCTCCTGTCGGCACTTTCTCCAGCCTGTAACTATGCAAAAGGAAAATGGGTTCCAGACAGCAACCGACCTTTGTATTCTGGGTTTGAATGCAAGCAATGGCTGTCATCAATGTGGGCTTGCCGGTTGACACAACGTACAGATTTTGCTTATGAGAACCTTCGATGGCAGCCGAAGGATTGTCAAATGGAGGAATTTGAAGGATCTAAGTTCTTGAGAAGGTATTTCATTCTTTCCAATCATAGTTGAGGGACCTATGATTCTGAGTAGTTGTGCTGAAATTTCTTCAGAACAGATTTGATCTTCACTTATGTTTTTTAAATTGGCTCAAGTTTTTGGATTCTTTTGAGGACATAACTTATATATGTCTGGTCAATTAATGATATTCTTGGTGCATTTAGGATGCAAGACAAAACTTTAGCTT
>JANTPZ010150509.1:1171-12785 GCA_025593235.1 Vachellia pachyceras | reverse complement strand
TAAATAGGCTTGGTGCTTTTGTGCAGTGCAATTGTCCACATGACAGGTTAATTAGTGGAAAGCAAACGTGATTAGGCTGAGCAGTATCTGTTATTGGCGAGTGAAATCGATCTATTGGGTGGCAAAAGCTATAAGTACTTTGGTTTTTCTGCGTTCATAGTATAATAGATGCGAGTCATTGTTAGCTTTCGCCAAAACAACTGAACAATAATGCAAGTGATGAAATTTATGTTGTTGTTAAAGTACTCACATTTTTTCAGAAAAGTTATTTTAGATATAAAACCTCGACTTGAAATATAGGTTTTGAAAAAAAGTTATTTTTCTTATGAAATTACACTCTCTTTTCTACTTTTTTTTTTTTGCCAACAAACAAACCCTATATTCACATCAGCAACGTTTGAATTTAATTTAAGATCGAGCTTTATTAGGTTTCGTGTTATAATATAATTCTTCCTGTGACACTATTTTGGGAGGCCATGCAGATTAGTGTTTCTCCATTCTCCACGGTGTGCTTTATTCCTTTCCCCCATGACTAGCAGATTAATTAGTGTGCGTCCATCCTCCACGGTATGCTTCATTCCCATGACTTGCATCACATCACAGTTCCCAGTTACATTCAAGCTTGAAGTTGATCGGTCTCCACCGACTATTTGAATTTAATTTATCTTACTTAACGGGTCAGTAATCTTTTATTATTCATGAAGAGTCATGAATGTGAACTCACTTATAAGTATCCTAAGCCAGCCAACCATAATGCACGTACCATATTTTAGATATTGATCCGTTTAAGAATAAGGTAGAGAAATATTTTTACATAAATCAAAGTAAATATATAAAAGAGATTATCTCATTTTACAAAAAAATATTATTAAACGTGTAGTTATGCTCTACATAAATAACATGGGAGGAGTCCAAAGCAAAGAGGGTGGTGGGACTGTTAGCTATAGCCTATACGTACCGGGAGAGTAATATATACAGGCGACTTGGTCTTTTGACTTTCAGCTACCTCTCCCTCCCGATACTTTCGGATAGCGTCTCTTCATGTTCACGCGCTGTCTAATCTCATGCACATACGGGTCCTGCCCGGATTTGACTTCCTTCCAGGCCCCCTAGCTCTTTCTTTGATCTTTTTTTTTTTTAGTTTTGTGTAATATAAGTATAACACAATAGTTGATACTAGTACTCTTGATCTCATTGTTAACTAGCATGCTCTCTTTTTAGGACCCGTTTGGTATACTGAAATTGATTTTGATTGAAATGGAAATGGATATAAATATGAAAATTGATATGGATATGGAGTTTAAAAGTGCGTTTGGTATGTCATGAAAATGGAACCTAATTTTTATATAAAAAGACTGAAATATCCTCTTATATTTAAAAATTAACTCTTTAAAGAAAAAATCTTCGCGTGAGTTGAGTTAAAGGCTGTTACCATCGCAGACCTCGAGCCAAGAACTTCCCTTGAGCCTAACATCATTCTTTAAAGCCACAAGCCAGGAACTCCATTACCATCGCAGGCCTCCCCTCCACCGGCGTTTGTGAGCAAACCACCAGCGTTCGTGGCTTTGTTGCTGATCCGACCTCCGATCTCCTTCCCAACTTAATTGCGATCAACATGGTGCTCCCTCTCGACGTCACGACTGATGGATCTGCTACCGACCTTCTGTGTTTGTGACCCCATTTTTACCGTCATGAGGAAGGAGCTTGCTATTTCTGATTTTGAAGGTGCACGTTTTTTTTATTTCAGTTCTATTGCTTTTTTATTTCAGCATTTGTGTAGTTTTATCGATTTTTTTTCCTGTTGCTGCTATGGAAAATTGCAGGTAGGTCACCTTTATCGGTAGTGGTTCATGCTCATTAGCGATTACGATGATTTTTTTATTCCACCGTTTGTATAGTTCTGGCAATTTTTTTCCTGTTGCTGCCATGGAAAATTGCAGAGAGATCGCCGTCATTGGCGATGATGTTGGTTCATGCTCATTAGTGATAACGGTGATTGTGAGCTTGGGAATGAAGATGAATGCAGACGACTGTGGGCGTAGAAGTTTGTCGGCGATGAATGTGAAGATCTCTGGTAGAAACAAGAGAAGATCAAAGGCAGAGAAAGAGGGCAGATGAAGAAATGGGGACATGAATTGCAAAACTGAGCTTTTGTGATGGAATTGCATTTTGATGGAATTGACTTCCACGTGGAAGCAAATTCCATGTTACCAAATATACAATAATCTCTATGGAAATCAATTCCATTTCCATTTCCTTGCTTCTAATTCCATCGTACCAAAAATGGCATAGTAATAGGCAGTGGCTATCCTAAACAAGGAAACTACAAATCAGATTAATTCAAGTTCGGTCACGGTCGGACCCGTTTGGACTACCATCATTTTGCTGCATTTTCAAAAGATAGAACCCGTGACTTTTATGCCTCGTTTGGTACGCAGAATTCATCTTGATGGATATGGACATGGAAATGGACGTGGAAATGGAAATGGAAATGAGATTTAAAAGTATGTTTGGTATGTCATGGAAATGATGTATGATTTTTAGATTAAAAGACCTAAAAGCCCTTCTAAATTAAAATTTTTTTAACTTTTAAAACTACCTAAATCAAATTAAAAAAATTTTAGTTGGAATTATCTCCATGTATTTACAAATCCAAACTTTTGAGATGGAATTGTAGGGCACGTTTGGTACCATGGAATTTGGAGTCATGGATATGAAAATGGAATTGATTTCCATATCCATGCATGTTTGGTACCATGGAATTGGCTTCCACATGGAAGCCAATTCCACCAAAACCATGGATTTACAATTCCATCTCAAAAGCTTTGATTTGTAAATCCATAGAGATAATTCCATCTAAATTTTTTTTAAAAAATTTTTTAATTTGATTTAGGTAGTTTTAAAAGTTAAAATTTTTTTAATTTAGAAGGGCTTTTAGGTCTTTTCATCTAAAAATCATACCTCATTTCCATGACATACCAAACATACTTTTAAACCTCATTTTCATTTCCACATTTACATTCATATCCATATCCATCGAAATGAATTCTGCGTACCAAACGAGGCATAAATCTATGGTTTTGATGGAATTGGCTTCCATGTGGAAGCCAATTCCATAATACCAAACATGCATGGATATGAAAATCAATTCCATTTCTATATCCATACCTCCAAATTCCATAGTACCAAACATGACCTTAGTTGAGCAGCCCTGGGAGCCTCTCAAATATACCCGCTTCCAAGGCTTCTTTAATCCCAAGTCTACTGTACATCACATCAAATTCTTAAATACTAGTCAAATTTCCCCTCTTCATATAATCTTAACTCCTGAAACTCGGATGAAAAATTGCCTTTTTTATTTAGTTATCAAACAAAGCAGTACATTGTGGGGGGTAGGTAAGATGAGGGCAGCTCCAACGATGTGATGCCATGTCAGCTGTTGGGTAGTTAAGATTATGAATAGTAAAATTACATTTATCTGTTATTCGACCTCTGATAGGACAACATATATATTGAGTAGTACTGCTGTGCTTTAAAATGAATGAACATTCATGAACTACAAGTGTCAAAACAGATGTCACAATCAACCAGGCAACTTCTTTCAGATCACAAGACTGCCATATGTGTATCAAAGAAGACGATGACGACGACGATTCCTGTGGGATAAAGTGTGTTTAGGAGTTCGGTTGAGAGAAAGGAGTTCTGTTAGGAGAAAGAAGTTTACAGACTTCTAAATAGTTTTACAGATTTAAAGATGATTTTTACAAATTTTAATATAATTTTTACGTATTTTAATATAATTTTATCTCGATTTATATGCTCAGTTAAAAAAATAAAGCATCCAAAGCACAAATTAATAGTAGCAGAGAGACACGAGTACATATTTATTACAACGTTCAAAGGCCTCTAATTAATTTCCTTCTGCTCTAACCATATTCTATCCTCAATCAAATCGAGAGACCGCCAGCAGAGCGAGACCACGGCAGAATGAGATGACATTTATTACAACGTTCATAGATGATGTACTGTACATGTTTAGGAACGCGGTAGAAAAATACTTTTACGTAAGTCAAGGTAAATATATGAAGGAGATTATTTCGTTTTACGAAAAAACACTGTTAAACGTGCATTTAGTTTTTACAATCGTTCCGCTAAACAAGCTCGATGTAGTGCATGTTTGGCTCAATATTTACATTTTGCATAGCCTAAACTCACGTTTAATCGTGTTTTTCCGTAAAACGAGAAATCTCATTCACATATTTACCTTGACTTCTCTACCACGTTCTCAAACGAGCCAAAACTGAAATTGTCATATAGAATGCTACATACCCTCTCCCTCCTTTTTAATTTCTTGCTGCAAATTAAAGGCTCTCTCTCCAATAACACCACCATCACAATAATTATGGAGGAGCGTCCACTGAACTAAATGTGTTTGTTTGGAAAATCCGTTGGAAGAAAGGAGTTACGGCTTCCGAGGTAATTTTATGGATTTCAAGATGGTTTTTATGGATTTAAAGATGATTTAATTTTTAATATTTCGAAATGGTTTTATCTTGACTTACGTGCACCGTTAGGAAAAAGTTCTTCCCAAACAAGCACAATATTCTTGTCTTTCAGGGTAAGCTTGACTTAGCTCAGTTCTTTTTAACTATTTCATCTTAAACAAACTGGTCCCATATATAATAGCCAAGTAACTGCTAAACGTTCTTCTTTTCATCCAATCCCACAAAATCAGCATGAGCCCCACAGATTCAATATATATGTATAAGTTATAACATATTATAGCAGGGGCACAAATTAGAGTCACAACATGCTTGTTATGAGTTCCAAGAAACCTTACATGTAGCGTGATTTATAAATCCATGGGCTCTCCTCCTATAGTCTATAGGCATGTTTTCTATGGTTATATAAAAACACGTTCATACAAATCGAGATAAAACTTTTCTCATACTTATATGGTAGACCGTAAATCATGTTATAAAAGTATCTTCAACCTATAATCCAAATGAGCCTCATATCTTTGTACAATGAGATTCTCTTAGAAGTTCTCCACTGACAGACCATATAAAAGGAAACATATGCTTGATGTTAGTTACACTACTACACAATCGTGATTCAATTGTTTAGTTTTCAGAAGGGAAAAATATATGGAATTTAAGTTGTTGATTACAACTTACACCGACGTCTGTTATGTATTTGTAGTTGTCGATTAATTTTTTAACCGACGACTAAATTGCTTTATGATATTATAGTTAGTTGTTAGTTTTTTACTATTAGCTGACATCGCATATTATGATAACCAACGATGAAATGCAACTTTTTTAAAATGGTAAAGACCATGCATTATGATAATAGACGATGAAATGTGTAAAAATTTTAAAATGCAACCTTTTTACCTAGTGGTTCCCTGGTGGATGTATATTTATGATTTTCACATTGAATCCTTTTTGCTTTCTCCTCAACTCTTCTTCCCTAATTTAACACCGCAACCTCGTCGTCCCTACCTATTGTCTTCCCTTCACAGAGCATGCTCGTGGGTGAGTTTCTCCTCAACTTCGAAGAGAGTAAGAGACGAACGTTCCTACTTATAGTTGTCATATCCATTGCTCCTTGGCTTTTTAGCTTCCTGGACTTCCGTGATAAGTAGTCCCCCCTCCTCTTCATTATCATTTTCTTCCTTCCGCCTTGCATTTCGCCAATCAACTTTGGTTACTGTGTTGCTGTGGTTTGCTGGTGTGTCATATTAGAGTTTGCAATTTTGTTTTACCAAAACAGAGCTGGTGGTTATTGTTTGCCTAGGTTAGCTGTTCGCAATTTTTTTGAAACTTTCTAATTTTTCTAGCCATGGGTGTTTATTTTGTAGGCTGTAGACTCTTAGATGACATGCTCAATGACCAGCGAGAACAGATCAGAACCTTGTTGAAGAGCTTACACGGAAGGCAATCTACGAGAACAGGCCAGAACTGGGCTACAGCCTCCAGGAAAACGCAAGATTTACTGTGAGAATTTTAGATAGAAATATAGTATAAACTATAAAGAACCTTTATAAAACAATAATCGGTGTTGCTATGGATCATGTTTATATTAGAAGACATACAAATATCTTAGAAGGTAAACTGAAATTTTGTTCGAAACAAGCCCTCTAGCTCTTCAAAAGTTAGGTGAGATGGAACTAACCATGAACTTGGATAATACTTCTAATTTCTCTGGTCTGTTATTTGCTTAGCTGCAGAAATGGCAGAGCTCCTAGTGCAGGAATAAGACAGAATAGAGAGAGGACATTGAAGGAGGCTGCTGGGATTCTCGAACTGTTAAAAAGTGCCTAAAGTGTAGTTGTCATGCCCAAATAGTGTGCAACAGTTGGATATTTTGCTTGGAAGCAAGCATTTTTCTTTATTTGATTTATTCTCTGCACATCTCGTGGATTCATGGTTGATGTATCTAGCTGATTTCCTGATCAGAAACAAGGCTAATCGTTTTGTTAACTGACTATATAATTCTTTAATATTCAACTACAAAGAAATGTTATATATATATATATATATATGATTTTCTTGTAGCTGTAGCTACTCCCTTGACCCACTTGTGTTTGCCTATTTCTTGTTGATATTAAGGTGAATTTAAGTTTCATAATTTCCTGTTTTGATTTGTTCAAGATCTGTTTACATAGAAACTTAAGAAAAATGCCACCAATCTCCTATCATTGAATCCTATAGTATTTAGTTACTGCCTTTTGTTGTAACCAAAGATTTTTATATGATTTAAATCGGAGAGAAGAAAGTGGAGCCTCTCAGCTCAAAATCTTCAGCATCAAGGCATCAGATGAGAAAAGTCTGATCGTATAGATCACCGAAAAATCTTCTGTGATTCTCGAGCAAGATAACGTAGCCACGCAACTGGCACGTGACAACATTTTATATATACTCTGTTAATATTTGGAGTCTTCCTTTCCTGTTTCCACCAAATATACATACACTGATACACCCACACATATACATTACTAAATACAATCGAGAACAAGACAAGAATGGTTATTTTTTTTTTTTTTTGCATTTTTATTAGATTAACCGAAAGTATTAGCTACTAGTTAGCTACTTGGATGGCTAACCCAAGATATCTACATCTACGTGTCGTGGAGGGTCTTTTGTTTTGGACTGAAGATGGAGGGTGTGTCTGGAAATCAGATTTCTTGTCCATTCTTATTTTCCTGACTGCTTGAAAAAGAAAGTGACATCTATCACTGAATCACTACTGATTGGCAAACAACTACCAATGGATGTTATTGGTTTCCTACTTCTCTTCCATTTCCACTCACGTCAGTCCTTTCTTGTTGTTTACCTTTATTAATTTCTCCAGATTTTGGTTGTTTAAATATTGAGACAAAGGCATACGACCTTAATTCAAAAACATTGAAAAAAATTGATACAAATTTAAAGCAATCAGACTTGAATCAAAGGTATCACAGAAAAAAAAAGGCAATTGAATCAGGACTTAAATTTAAATGACCAGATAAAACATCAAATGACCAGATAAAACATCCAAATCCATATCTGACTAAACATGACAAGAACCACTGGCTGCTGATTTTCCCAGAAACGTATGAACAAAGAAGAAGCATTGGAATTCAAGCAGCTCTTGCAAGAACTTGGATTGTGTTAGGCACAGCAGAAGGGTCAATAAAGAAGCCTCTCCTCAAAGATCTTGGAACCGTAACGGTCAAGACTCCATTTTCATAGCTTGCAGAGATGGCTTCAAGATCAACCCTAGCTGGTAGCCTGAACTTCCTCATGAACTTCCTCTGAAGAGCCTCTGTGGATTCCTCTGCTGCTTCAGTTCTGATTATAAGGAACCTTGAATCTTCAACCTCCACTCTCAGATCTTCTTTCCTCACACCTAAAACAAACACACGCGCACACACGCATCAACCAAACACAGAAAAGAAAAGTGTAATAAAGAGTGAAGGAAGTCATAGATATGTATGTATCCCATACCAGGGATGTCAGCAGAGAAATTGTGAGATTCTGGTGTTTGGGTCCAGTGGACATGGTTTGGAGGGATGAAGTTGTGAGGAAAGAGGAGGTGAGGAGGGAAAAGGTATTGCCAGGGGAGAGGATTATGGAGAGGGAATGGGAAATACATGGATGAAGGAATTCTGAAATTCTGATATTGAAATTATGATCTCATACTCTGTTTTGTGTTTTGCTGCCTGATATGATATGATATTTTGATGATGCTAGAAAAGGGCAAGTTGTGGGGTTATGGTATCAATTTGGACCACAAATTGGCAACCTGCCACCATAGATATATAAATAAAAACATAAATATTTTAAGTGCCTTTTAAAATTAGGATGTTAATGTGAATAAAGTTATGTGTATATAACATAAAATTTGAAAATTTATGAACAATTTAACCCTTTTTTATTGATTTTTGTGAAGTGGAGGAGAATAAGAATCAAGATTCAATACTATACATAGAGTTTTATTTGTGAATGTTCCAATATCACTTAAAAACATTTTTACGTTAGTCGACATAAAATTCTTCTTACATATTTACCTGTAATTCCGTAAATTCATTTAAAATAATTTTGATCCTTGTCATTGATGATATTTTTTTTCAAGTAATGTAAGTTAAGCACTTGGTTACTATAATCTTTTTTAGGTAAAATGGTTTACTTTTTGATTAGATTATATAGACCGATAATTTAAATAAAATGAAATTTGAGAAATCAAAAACATAGATTTTAAATTTAAAATACTAAAATCAAAATGAAAGTAAATTAAAGATATTAAAATTTGCATTACCCCTAATCACTTTGATGGATGGTACTTTTTAGCGTGAGTATGAATTCCCTTCAAAACCCAACATAATTTTAACATTTAAAATCATGACTTTGGTTATTCAACACTCCTTTAATATTTTTTTGCAACATATCCATCACTCCTTTACGTAAAAGATGAAATTTAAAAATAATTAATAATTTTATAAAGATTACCAATTTGTTTTAGGATGTGATTTGTATTATATATAGGAAAGGAGCAGGCCCGGTTCAGTGTGGCACGCATCGCTTACGTCTGACGATTACCTTTCCGTTTTAGGGTTGGCGCTGGCGGCTAAACCCTGGTCCACAAAAGACACCCCTTGAGCCTTGTTTGCCCTAATCCTTTTCTTCTCCTTCGATCTTTGCATTTCTCTCTCGCTGAAATCCTAGACCTTCTTCAAATCAAGATGATGCAGCCTGGTCCTGGCATGACTCCCCCAACCATGGGCCAACAGCCTCCTCAGCAGTACCCACAACAGCAACATCCCTACATGATGATGCCACCGCAGGCTCAGGCGCCTCCGATGTGGACACCCTCTGTTCAACCACCGCCACAGTCGGTCGCTCCACCGCCAACGACTCAAGCTGCCCAGCCCACAAGCGCTGACGAGGTCCGTACTCTTTGGATCGGTGATCTTCAGATCTGGATGGACGAGAGCTATTTATACAATTGTTTTGCTCATACAGGCGAGGTAAAATCGTTCTTGAAGTTGCCGTGAATATTTTTCTTTTTTCTTGGTTTTGTCGAGTATGATATCATTGATGTGAAGTGGAGATAAGTGTTCTCCGCCTTCTATCAAACAAGCTTCTTTTAATTTTTAGCGCCTGCCTTGCGGGTTGGAGTTGCGAGATTTTGGTTTCCCTTGTTTAGATCCCGGGTTTTTCTGTTGTCTATGGATGAGAGACTAATCTCTTTAAGATTTTGTTAGTACCGCTGTTTAATTCGATGTTAAAGAACAAATTAATTTTGGATGAATTATTATTTATACTTGCAATGTGTACAAGAATTTGGACATTCTTGGTTTAGTATTATTCATTAATTTTGCGAGATTTCGATTTTGGCCATTCCTGGTTTTCTTTATTGCTGAAGGAAAAGAATTTGCTTGCAGGTGGCCTCGGTGAAAGTTATTCGAAACAAGCAAACTAATCAATCTGACGGTTATGGGTTTCTTGAGTTTTTCACACGCGCAGCCGCTGAGAGAATACTTCAAACATTTAATGGAACCATTATGCCAAATGGTGGGCAAACCTTCAGATTGAACTGGGCAACTTTTAGTTCGGGGGAGAAGCGGCACGATGATACTCCGGATCACACAATATTCGTTGGAGATTTATCTGCAGATGTTACAGATTACATGCTGCAGGAGACATTTCGGGCTAGGTACTCCTCAGTGAAAGGTGCAAAAGTTGTGATCGATAGACTTACTGGTAGGACAAAGGGTTACGGTTTCGTCAGGTTTGGAGATGAAAATGAACAAGTGCGAGCTATGGCTGAGATGCAAGGTGTATTGTGTTCAACGAGACCCATGCGGATTGGACCAGCCACTAACAAAAACACTGGCACTCAGCCAAAAGGTGCGTCTCTTTCAAATTTGTATTCTGTATGGCCCTTTTTGGGCAAATGTCTGTACTATACATGCTTCTAACAGAATACCAGACTGGATTTCTTTTGATTTAAATAGCTGTAGACTTTTATTCATGCAGTTATTTGACATTATGTGGGTTTGATTAAGGTTTTACAGTTTAAATTCTCTTCTGTCATGTACGGGCTAAGTTATGGTCCATTTCGGTTACGCCCTTGAAGATATGCAGTCCAGTCATTTCTTCCTGTAATTTCGTTTAAAAATTTGGGCTAAGTAAATTATCTATAATTATAAATTATAAAATCTTATAAAACTGCTATTGTCTCAAAGCAGGGTGTCGAGAGGTTCTGTCATCTCGGAGCCTGGAACTGATTTCATCAGCTGAAATGGTTACCATTTTAGTGCATGGCCTTGTGTAGGTCAGTTCCCGTTTAGGTCTTGCCCATTATTTTTGGTCTCATTTTCATTTCCGTCTGCAATTTTCAAGTTATTCTTCTCAGTTCATTTGGCTGGTTGGTTCTAGCCAATTACATTTTAGAACTACTCTAGATACTTTCTATTTTTCAGCCTGCCATTCTTTATCTTTGTTCCTTTAATTTTATTCCTAATAGCTTGCCAGAAGATCTACATCATTAAAATTTTCAAGTTGTTCTGTTCAGTTCATTTCACTGGTTGGTTCTGGCCTAGTACATTGCACGACTATTATGGATACTTTTTTTCAGCCTGCCAGTCTTTATCTCTGTTCCTTTAATTTTATTCCTTCTAGCTTGCCGGAAGAGCTTCATCATATAATTTCTTTTGCTGCAGTCCCCTGTTGCGAACAATATTTTGTGTACCTTTTTCCTCATTTGTTCATCTTCTTCATTCAAGTTACATTCATTTCAGTTTCCAGTCCTCAGCCTATGAACAAATAACTTGATTTGTTTAGTGCTTTCGCAGACGGAGTGGAATTGCCAGAAATAACTGCAGACTAGCTATTGCTTCTTTTATTATGTGGTTTTATATCTTTCTTTATTTTTTTGTTGTGTCTCCATTCTGCCCTTACCATTTGTAGCACAGCAGTACGCAGTCAAAGCTCACTTTTCCACTCATCAAGTTCTCTTTTCTGCACTAACATTTCACCGCTGACTTGTCAATCCTCATAGCAAATTTAATCTTATTTTCTTTTTATTTCTTCTGTAGAAAGTCTGAAAGAGATGTGAAGGTAGTCAT
>JANTPZ010150508.1:0-23851 GCA_025593235.1 Vachellia pachyceras | reverse complement strand
GTACCCAAACCACGGCTATTTACTGTGGGGCGCCTTGATGTTGCTACTACTGGGTTAATTATTGTGACCAATGATGGTATGTAAAGCAACTAGATAGCTCAAGTTGATTTTAGTTCTGGTCATAAATCAAATCTAAACTTCAACAGTTTCCATCTAAGTGTATATACATTTCTGCTTATTTGCAGGTGATTTTGCTCAGAGACTTTCGCACCCATCATCTAATTTATCAAAGGAGTAAGTGTCTTCTCACAGGGTTTGGTCCTCGTACCATTTTTTTCCCTTTGTATTATAATTCCATGAATGAAGAAGCTCTTCGTTCCCTTCTTTCTGATATTATTACTTTTTTTATGCCAGGTACATTGCCACAATTGATGGGGCAGTTCATAAGCGGCACCTAGTGACCATAAGTGAGGGAACAACCATTGAGGGCCTTCATTGTGTACCTGATGTTGTGGAGTTGCTTCCACACCAGCCAGATGCACCTAGAGCTCGTCTTCGCATTGTGGTATTTTTATTTTTCCGCCTTTTTTGTTTTCTTTCTGATCATGAGATTATTTTCAATACTGGCACAGTTAATATTTATAGGCCTTAACTATTCTTGTTGTGACTGACACTGACCACCCATGACTTACTTTCTTTACTGTATGCATAATTAGGACTTTTCTTGGGCTAGGGTCTTCAGTTGAAACGTTGTTATTAGTCAATATTGAATTATTTCAGCACCTCTTCTTGAAACATTTGTAAGAGAGAACTCCAAAATGAATTACCTGAACTGATTTATAGCAAATCCTTTTGTCTTCTGTTCTTATATTGCTCACTCATTTTTATTCCAAAAACTCAATATGACTATAAGGCCTCTTAACCAGTGCTGAAGGATTCGTTCTGGGCTTATTGTCGTCAATGGCAAGTCGTGTGTACTTATATATATATGTATGTGTATATCGCATAGGATTTGTGGTTAGGCTTAACTGATAAAACGGAAGATTGAGATCCTTTTTACTCAAGAAAACTTCACTTGGTTTAGTTTGCTCTGTCTTCTCATTGAAGCATGTCACTTTTTCGAAGATGGATAATACTCAACCTAAGTCTTCTGGTTCCTTGTTTGGATTTTTGTAGGTCCATGACGGGAGGAAACATGAAGTTCGTGAACTTGTGAAGAGTGCTGGGCTAGAGGTTTGCTTTAAATAATAATACGAGATTTATTTGAACTCTCCAACGAATGGGTTATATGCACCATGGCGGTTGGCCAATGTATGATCTTCATAATTGTTGAAACAAAATGTATCCAGCACTTAGTCCAATGTTTTTTTTAAAAAAGAAACTAAAATATTCTTCATTCTTTTATTTTTTAATTTAAAAATATATTTAGGTTTATAGAGAATATTGAGCCAAAAATTTTTAGCCAGATTTGTGTTGAAGGATTTCTGATTTTTGAGGATGATTGTGTATACTTCAAAAATAAAGAAGCGGTATCTGTAATTTGAACAAAATCCGGAAGTTTATGTTCGAACTCTTGTTGGGAGCTACGACCCATTCTCCCTACCTATTTTCCTGTTTCCGTTTCCTGTTCCAGATTCATTCGTTAAAGCGAGTACGCATAGGTGGTTTTAAACTTCCAGCAGATCTCGGGTAATAACCACGTTTTACAATTTTAATTTTTAACCATACCATTCTTTAGTATATACATAACGGTATTCAACTGCCATTTGAATTATATTTCACTGCTTGTGTTTTCAGGATAGGGAAGCACATCGAACTAAAACCCACAGACCTGAAGGCGTTGGGGTGAAAGAGTCAAAATGGTTGCTCCTTAATTGCTATTGCTAAAAACATCACTTCAACTGGGTGGACTAGGCAAAAAGCAGCTCCGAAGCTAATATTTTCAAGAGTTAGCTGATTATTTGAGTTGTTGAGGTATGAATCCTGGTGGCTTTATGGGAACTGTCTTGGGAATAGGACTGAGCAACGTGCTTCTCTGAAGTGTTTGATGTATCATACTGTGATGCTGATGAGATGCTCTTAGCTTCTTACAACATGGATATCTATCAAGAAGAGTTTGGAGAAGATTTTTGACTGAGAAATGATATGGCCCATTTGTAAATTTGATTTTACTTGTTTTATATGATTTTGCACTCTATAAGTAAATATGTTAGAGGAATTTTGTTTCATAAGATACAAAAATGCGTTTTTTTTTAATTAGAGGCAAACAAAGCACTTAATTGAAGAGGGAGACAAAATCATCATCCATGAGTTACAAGTTATAATTCTTGTCATCTTGGCCCTTGAATAAATCAAAAGAAAACTCTGATTCTATGCAATGTTCTGTTATGAATTTACAGTTAATTGGTCTAATAATTATGGTTAAAATAAATTTAAGGATAAAAAATAAGTTTTATTTTAGCCCTATATTAAGAAAACAACTTAAATTGCAACATCATAATAAGTTTTAATTTTTAGTTTCTTTTATCACTTTTTTGCCATGATTCTCTTGGGAAATGGAAGAATTCCCTATTCAACAAGTTTACTGACCAAATCATGAAAATGGTCTAATAAAATTGGGAGAATTACTACAAGGGTGTAAAGAAGCGATTTAATCACCTATCCCGTGAACAACCGAAGAGCATGGTTTTATATGTTTCAACACAAGGACACGTGCTTATGCTGTAGTTGACGAAAAAAAAAAAAAGAGAACATGTTTGAGAATTCCGTTTAAATAAAAGAAAAAAAAAGAGTGTGTGGATTTCAAAATGATTTTTATATATTTTGAGATTGATTTTACGGATTTTAAAATGATTTTCTCTCAACTTATATACATTATTTGAAGAACGAAGTTCTTAAATAAGCACATAATTTAATGGTGTATAAGCGTCACCATTCAATTGTCGCACTCATTTCTCCTGGCGGGGGATATTTGTAGAACAACTGATTCTGATTCTCCATTCTTGGATCGAATGATTGGCTAATTGAAATATGCTTCAGTTTTGCTCTGCTTCCCCACCCAAAGTTCCTTCTCACTATCCTGTTCCGGACATTCTCAAAACCAATCTTCTCAGGAACTTCAATTCGCCATTTGAGCTCAAGCAGGTTCACGCCCTTCTCACTAAAACCCACACTCCTCTCTCTTCTCTCCCTCTCTCTCGCGTCGCCCTCGTTTGTGCTCTCAATCCCAGTTTTGCTTACGCCCAACGGATTTTCGAGACCCTCGAAAAGCCGGAAATTGTTGTGTGGAATTCATGCCTCAAGATCTTTGCTGAAGGAGATTCACCCCAAGATGCCATCTTTCTTTTCTATCGCTTGCGTCAGGTCGATGTTCTACCTGATGATTTCACGTGTTCATTTGTTCTCAAGGCGTGTGCGAATTTATTGGATGTTCTCAATGGCAGAATCGTTCATGGTTACGTGGAGAAACTTGGTCTTCAGAGTAATTTGATTCTGCAGAACATGATTGTTCATATTTACGCTTCGTGCGGTGCAATGAGTGATGCTCGGCTTCTGTTCGTCAAAATGCCTCAAAGAGATGTTGTCACCTATAACATAATGATAAGCCAATGGATCAAGGCAGGGAATCTTAATATGGCTTTTGATTTGTTTTCTAAAATGTCTAAGAGAAGTGTAAGATCATGGACATCAATGATTTCTGGGTTTGTCCAATGTGGGAAGTCAAAGGAAGCCATTCGTTTATTCTTGGAGATGGAGAGTGAAGGTCAGAGGCCAAATGAAGTGACTGCAGTGGCTGTTCTTTCAGCCTGTGCTGATTTGGGTGCATTGGATCTTGGCAGAAGGGTCCATGAATACTCAAATCAAAGGGGGTTTCATGAAAATGTCCATATATCTAACACTCTGATTGATATGTACGTGAAATGTGGCTGCTTGGAGGACAGTTACAGAGTTTTTGAAGCCATGCGAGAAAGAACTATAGTGTCATGGTCAGCGATGATTGCAGGGTTTGCAATGCACGGACAGGGAGAGAAGGCTTTGGAACTGTGTGATAAAATGATTAGATCGGGAATGAAACCCAACGATGTAACTTTCGTTGCACTACTTCATGCTTGTAGTCACATGGGATTAGTGGACCAAGGTCGCGAGTTTTTTACCATGATGACTAGAGATTATGGGATAGAACCTAAAATTGAGCATTTTGGTTGTATGGTTGATTTGTTTAGTCGTGCTGGCCTCCTAAAAGAGGCTCAGGAGTTCATTGTGAACATGCCTACGGCACCCAATGGGGTCATTTGGGGTGCTCTGCTTGGTGGATGCAGAGTTCATAAGAACATTGAATTGGCTGAGGAGGCAATTAGGCACATTTCTGAATTGGACCCACTTAATGATGGGTATTACGTTGTTTTGTCGAATGTTTATGCAGAAGCTGGACAATGGGAAAAGGTGGCGAGGATCAGGAAGATGATGAAAAATCAAGGTGTGAAGAAAACACCAGGATGGAGTTCAATCACCATTGATGGGATTGTTCATGAGTTTGTAGCAGGAGACGAGAGTCATCCTCAAGCTGAAGAGATATTTGGAATGTGGGAAAAGTTACTTGTTAAGATGAAGCTAAAGGGTTACGTACCGAATACTTCAGTTGTTCTTCTTGATGTGGAAGATAGAGAGAAGGAGAAGTTTCTTTTTCGCCATAGTGAAAAGTTGGCTCTTGTTTTCGGGTTGATGAAATTGCCGCCTGGAATGTCAATTAGGATAATGAAGAACCTACGGATGTGTGAGGATTGCCATGCTGCGTTTAAACTAATATCAGCCATTGAGAATCGAGATATTGTGGTGCGGGATCGTAATAGATTTCATTGTTTCAAACATGGGGCTTGTACGTGTAGGGATTACTGGTAGCCAAAGCACCAATCTTTGGTGAAGTATCCATGCAAGAGGGTTGAAGACATTTAATCCTAGGATCCAATGGCTTGTAATATGCCCTGTAATTTTGGTTATTTACAGAACCCACCCCAATTCTTTTTTAAAGAAAGATTATGTGAAAGTATAGACCAAAAGAAGGCCGATATCGGGAAATAGGTAAATCATACTGTATGAGTCATTTAAAAAGAGGTAAAATTGTCACACAAAAAAAAAAATAGAGGTAAAATCAAAGAAAATGCTCAATAACATTGTTGATTGATCATGATCTTTATATAATAGATAGGGTACAATGTCGTGTAATTTATATTGTCAACCTCATAATAAGACAAGACTAATTGTCCTTTATGGAATAAGACTGTTATAGATAAAGATAATCTAAAATGCTCAATATCATCTTTATATAACAATATATTTAAAAAGTTAGTTGTTAATAGAATACAATTTCGTGCAATTCATATTGTCAACCTCATAAGACAAGACTAATTGTCCTTAATGGAATAAGACTTATTATTATTATTATTATTATTATTATTATGTTATAGAGTATAGATTTTTGCATTACTCTTCTGCATTGTCATCTTTTTATTTTACCTTTACTTAAAAAAATTAAATAAATTATTTGATTATAATATATATTTCACGATTTTTTAAACACTTAAATGCATCATTATATTATATCATTTTAAACAAATTAGTGTAAAAAATTGATAAATATAAATATTTTAAAAAATTATTTAACTTATTTAATGTCTCCAAATTAATCAATTGGGTCTTTATTAAGGACAAGTATATAAATAGACACTAGTCAACTTCTGCATCAATCCCAACTATGAGTTCGCATCTATCAAATTATGTTTGTTTTTAGAATATTATCGTCAAAGATGTTCTTAAACTTTGGATGAGTTTAAATAACTAGACATATGGACCAGGTTTATTGAGGAATGCCATCTTATCATAGCAATTCATACGCATTTATTTTTAACAAAATATCGACAACATTCTCCTTAAACATATTCATGTAGTTACAGGAAGGAAGTACAGTTCCCTTGAACATGAAGATATATACTCAATCCAAAAAGGAAAGCACGGGCATAAAAAATTGACATTTCTCATTAAATTACAATGCACTACAAACAAATGATGGAAAACAATGGAACAGCAATCATCATCGAGAGCAAAAACATGATCAACTCTTGAATAGTGGGAGGCGATATTGACTTGTGGCTTCAAAGGGGACAAAAACGACATATACATCCACTTGGCATCAGACTGAGAGATAGGAATCAGAAATTCATTTGATGCCAGAACCCATCAAGTCAAGTCCAAAACAAACTCTGGAATGTTATAGACAGATGAATGCATATACTACAGCGATAAAATTTCAGATACACGATATTGTGCATCAGGTGGAATCTCCCTCCCTGGGACCTGGACCTTCAGAAGATTACCATATCTGTAGAAACAATGTCATAATAATAAATGAAGGAAGCCAGATCCATAAGGGACTAAGGGGACCAGGAAGAAAATACGAGTGGAACAACTACAGTTAGCATCAACTTACTCAATGGTGGTAAACAAGTCCCTATGTTCTTTAACGAAGGCAAGCAAGGCCTGCAACAGGTAAATTAATGATAATGAAATGAGATGATTGCATGACGAAAAATTGCTACAAAATGAAGCCAACAATTCAGTTGACTTGCCTCAACTGGCATGTTTAACAGTTCATAGTAGGTGCGGACTCTGTCCAATCTCTGTTGAACAACTTCACTACTAATTGATGGTATAGCTGACAGTGCCTGTAATCACAACATCCCAAGTTGCATGAGAAGGCTGTCAAGAATAATCAGATTGAGAAAAACCCCAACAATTAGCATTCTTTCAAGTGGTAATTGACTTTATCAACAGAATTGATCCATTTTCAAAGAAAAAAAAAATAATTTTCCATGAACTGGTTACCATCATGCAAAATAGCGTGAATGAAATGGAGATTACAGAAAAATGATTAACCAGCTTGAGATTAACCATAAAGACAAGTTTCCACAAATAATAGCAATTCCAGATCTCTAAAGAAGAAAGGATATCAAGTTTAAACACCACAAACCATACTCCTACTTTTGGATACAATAAGAGCTATCCCACTAACCTAGGTTGGCTCCATAAATTCCTTTGTCTAACTTCCAGGTGTTCTCAAACTAGTAGTTGCCCCCCCGTACATATCCTTTATAGCTTTAGCATATGCATTATCATTAATTGACATTGCTATTGTTTTCACGTCCAAAATCTAGTTAAATGAGCATAACTAAATAAATTAAGAGCTCAACAACCAGGTAATTTAGGAAAGAATTACTTCTACTTCTAGGTCAGCACTACCCATCTCAGGTGGGCCCCCCAGAAACAATACATAAGCACACTCATGGCAAATTGTAGCCCCTTAACTTCTCTGTTTAAATATAGAGGAATATCTAAGATAATTAAGAGAAAAGAATGGGAACAAAAGTCACCTGTTCCAAAGCAATAGAGTCTCGACATATTTGCTGAACCCCAAAAAGGTTAATAGATTTCATATCCACCAAAGCCTAACAAGTGCGTCCTCTCATTAGCAGTGCAGAAAATGGAATAAATTTGAATGATTTAACTGGCAATACAGCCAAAAATATAGAAATGCAAAACTCTGACATAAAAACTATTATAGATAATCACATTCATCCGTACCTTAAGGAATGCGTTTGCTGCAATACTACAAATTCCACCAAATATGTAATTCCGCTTTGCATTTGAGACAAAAGGAGCCATTTTCTCATCTCTTTGTGTTATCTGAGGATACCATAAATAAGATAAATTGGATTGAGTATTGTAAGCATCCAGAAAAGTTATCTCAGAGATCAGATCATTTCAGCGACTTGGTTTTGTTTTGGTACTGGGGTTTACTGTAAATTTCAGTTTTTTCTATATCAGAATTGCTTAGAATCTTTTAGACAAATGTAGTAAAATTAGGTCTGGGAAGCTTCTAAAAGTGCTAATTTAAACAACTTTTCTAGTCAGGGTTGTCACTTGTTAGAACCAAACCGGACTGGCCAATTCAACTGAGAATTGACCTATTGTCCAGTTTGGACATAAACCAAAACTGGGAGAAAAGTGAACCGTCAAAACCAGTAAAAACAGGTCAGAACTGGTTTTTGTTTTTTTTTTCTTTTTTTTTAAAAAATCAATAACCCAAAACTATGCTATTTTGCATCATTGGTTGATTTTTCATTAGTGTTATAAGTATTTTGATAACTTATTGTTAGTTCAGGTTAATCATGGAAACCTGTACTAGTTTAGTTGGACAATTAATTTGGCATATCTGACCATTTTGGTGATTTGTAGCAGATATAGTATTTAAATTGGAACTCCAACTATATTTAATAGCTAGTCTTAAGCCTGGGTAAAGGAGGAGGGTTGTATTAGGCCTCGAAAGCCAAAGTAAAACCTTGTCAAATTTTTTATGACATGAATCAATGAAGAAATTGTGCTAATGCTTGGTCGTTGCATCATCGCAAGAATGTAGTATTAAATGAGTAAGGCTACCGCTCTCTTCTGGATGCGGCTAAAGAAGCTAGTTCACGAAAGCAAGATTCGATTAGCCACTTGGAACGTTGGGACTCTACTTGGAAGATCTAGGGAGATAATGGGAATTATAGGAGTTCGTAAGATTAAAATTCTGTGCCTTCAAGAAACTACATGGGGCGGAAAAGAGTCTCAGGAAATTGCTGGTTTTATACACAAGAAAAGGGAAGGTGAGGAATGGTGTTGGTATCATCGCAGATAGAGAATGGAAGAGGAATGTGGTGGAGGTTAAGAGGATTGAGGATAGAATCACAACTTTAATGATCATTGTTGGGAAGGATACTATCCACTTTTTTAGCACTTACACTCCTCGAGTGGGGTTGAAGCATATCTTAAGGGAAAGTTTTGGGAAGATTTGGAGGGGCTGATAGAAAGCATACCACTTGCCGAAAAGATTTTTATTGGTGGGGACCTTAATGGACATGTGGGCGAAGAGGCGGGACAAAATACAAGGGCTTATGGTGGTTTTGGTTTTGGGGAGCTTTATAAAGAAGGACAATCTATCATTGATATTGCTATGACATATAATCTTAGAATGTCAACAATTGTTTTAAGCGGGAGGAGCATTTAATCACATACAAGAGCGGAGCCTCCAGGTTGCAGATTGACTTCTGTTTGATAAGGAATCCTAATAGACCACTTTGCACTGATTGCAAAGTGATCTAGGGGGATAGCATGACAGCACAACATCGGGTTTTGGTCATTGATGTGCGTACTAATTGTATCAAACAAAAGTGCTGAAAAGTTGTAAACCCAAGGGTCAAATAGTGGTAGTTGTAAACCCAAGCGGGAGATTTTCAGAACTCTCGTGGAGGAGGGCGTGAGGGAACCTCAAGGGAATGCTAATATCATGTGGAATAATATGGCTAAGAAGGTTCAAAAGGTGGCTAGGGCAATTTTGGGAGAATCCAAAGGCATTGGCCACCATGATGGGAGACTTGGTGGTGGGATAGACTGTCCAAGAAAAAGTCAAGAATAAGAAAGACTGTTTTATAGCCATCCTCTTGTGTAATAATGCTGAAAATTGGGAAAGGTATCGCTTAGCTAAAAAGGAGACTAAGAAGTTGTAAGTGAAGCTCGTCCTAAGCGTATGAGGAGTTTTATAGAGATGGGGACAAAGGCTGGAGAATGAAAGATTTATAAGATTGCAAAGAATAGGTAGAAGAAATCAAGAGACTTGGACAAGTAAGATATATGAAGGACAAAGAAGGCTAAGTTTTAGTTCACAATGGTGATATTAAGGATAGATGGGAGGCCTACTTTTATCAATTGTCCAATGATGGATGTGGGGGTTCGATATGTGAGTTGGAGGATTTAACAACTAGAGAAGATGAGTTCAATTTCACATTCTATCATAAGATACAAATTGGTGAGGTCAAAGAAGCTCATAAGAAAATTGAAAATGGTGAAGCTGTTGATCCAGATGGTATTCCTATTAAGGTTTGGAAATGTTTGGGTGTAAAGGGTGTGCTGCTACTTTCTAAGTTATTTAATGAAATTATTGAATCCAAGAAAATGCTTGATGACTAGAGGAGGATTACATTAGTCCCGATTTGTAAGAATAAAGGAGATATTAAAAAATACGCAAAATACAAGGGTACATATGGTTTTCATTGATCTAAAAAAGGCTTATGACCGCATGCCTAGGGACGTCCTTTAGAAAGCTTTGGAAAAGAAAGGGGTGCGTGTCTCTTATAATAAAGCTATTTAGGATATGTACGATGGGGTAACAACAAATGTTAAAACGCCAGGAGGTGAGACAAAAGACTTTTCAATAAAGATTGGCCTACATCAAGGATCTTCTTTGAACCCTTATTTGTTGAACCTAGTATTAGACATTATGAGCCTATCCAAGAAGAGAACCCTAAGTGCCTACTATTTGCTGATGATATAGTTCTTTTGCCAAATCAAGGGAAGATATTAATTCTAAACTTGAGATTTTGGGGACTTTAGAGTCAAAAGGCTTCCGTCTGAGTGGGAGCAAGACAGAATACATGCATTGCACTTTTAATAAGAGACAAGTTGGAAGTGAATTGGAGATGACATTCAGGGATTAAATCATTCCACAAGTGACAAAGTTTAAATATTTGGGATCAATTATACAAAATGCTGGTGAAATTGATAGTGATGTTAAACATAGAATTCAAACTAGATGGTGTCGATGCTGGAGTTATTTGAGATCGAAAAATGTCTAATAGAGTACAAGGAAAATTTTATTGTATGGCTATCAGGCCAGCATTACTATATGGTAATGAATGTCGGGTTTTAAAGGCGGGGTCACAGAGATGAGGATGTTGAAATAGATGTATGACCAAAAAAGAATGGTTAGGATTCGTAATGATGAAATTCGTGGATGAGTTGGTGTGGTAGTCATTGAGGAGAAAATGATGGAGAATCATTTGAGGTTGTTCAGACATGTGCAGAGAAGGCCATTAGAGGCATCAGTAAGAAGGGTGGACCAAATAGTGTGGAGTCTTCTGAGAATGGGTAAAGGAAGACTGAAACGTATACTACAGGAAGTTATATAGAGAGATCTTTTGGTTAATAATCTATCCAGGGATATAGTTTATGATAGAGCGCAATGACGTCGTTTAATCCATGTAGCCATTGGAGTTATTGTATAGTATTTAAATGGGGCACGTAAGAAATTATGTTAGTTTGACATGTACGAGACTGATATGAACAAAAGGAATATACAGAATACGAGTCCAGTTAACTTCTAATGGATGGACAATTCAAAATCCAAGCCAATCAGAGTTAAGGCTGGCATAGGACAGCATGCATTTTATGACTCATTTCAACTGGATATAAATATCTCGACTTATATTGGCTTGTAGATGTTTATGTTTGTGTCTAATTTCCTTAAAGATAATCAGTTAAACAGGCAGACTTTCCATAGGAAACCTGCAGTACTAAAAACTCTCCCTAGAGACCAATGATAACTGGAACAGTAGAGAACTAAACAGAGGATGCTAAACATGTTGACATGCAAGCATTTAATTCAATTTCGATAGTGTAAGGCTTATGCAATTATCATCAACTAAATAGGCAATTAAATGAGTAGATGAACAAACATCTGCAAATCATGAATTACTTCTAATATTGACTATTGGGCAATCCTTTAATAGTATAAGGCTTATATAATTATCTCCCCAAACGACTTGCACATACTAGGAGCACAAACCAGCTAAAATTCCAGGTAGAAGCAGATGGTATAAAGGCACACCTGTGCAGTGAGCGCAATGATGAAGTCATCTGGTTCTTCAGCATCTTGGTCATCCAAGTATTCTCTATTTGTCATTCCCTGTTCATATTCGTAAGACTCAGTTCAATTGGAGACAAGTAGAGACAATGAAATCAAAAGAGACAAACCTGCAAATGAAATATTGTTTCCATCTGCATCTCTATACGTAAAACCTTAAGACAATCAATAGCCAACTTCCTATACTCTTGAGCAAAAGATGCCAAATTCTTTGTGTTGTCTGTGTGAATGGGATTCGCTTTTCCATTCACTACTTGACTTGGTGCTCTTTGTGTAGCCTGTCCAAGCCTGCAAAGTCCACAAGGATCCGATGTAGATTAAAGACAATGCCATACGGCTTAAAAGAGGAATGTCCGTGAGTATCTGATACTGTACTTCACTATTCTATTCTACCAAAAGAACAAGTTCAACGCCAAAATTCCCATGAAATTGATACCACAGCACTTTAAGAATATCCCATGAGCATCAACAGAATGTAGTCAAGGCACAAAAAACACATATTTGACCCAAAGCACCCCACTCCCAACCAAAAAAACATACAACTTGTTCCCTCCCAAAACAAATAAAGTTAATCAAACAACACGAGGCTCCTTAAACAATCATCAGAAGTTGCACAACAGACTCCCCTTTATTGGAAACAATCTACCCCCACAATATAATGATTTGATCTCAAATTACCCATGTATAAGGAACCCGTATGATATTTACTCGTTCAAGTTCAAACTTGAAATTAAACTCAGTTCCTCATGGAAAAGCATAAGACTTGCATACATTTATCATGAATTTTCTACTAGCCCGTATAAGCTTCCTTTGAACAAGGTAGAAAATTATTGTCAGGACTCATAAACTCACCTTTCAATAGAGTCTGCAACATACTCCAATGAGTCACTAAGAGATGCCAACAAAATAAGTTTGTTATCATCATGAATTAGATTTTCCTGAAGCAAAGAGACCATTATGATGAGTTTCTTTTTATCTTGGTAATAGAAGTTTCTCCATAAGAGCATAAGAACAGATGGACGAAATTTTTGAAAAGAAAATAAAATCAACAAACAATGTTGATATTATTATTTCCAATCACTTCCATACAATGGGAAAAGAAAAAGGCAGAAAAGAAAATACAGAACTGAATTTGGCAGCTAATTGACTTGTATTTGTACCCTTAGAGTCAAAGACATCTCACTATTGAGCCAAAATACACATGTTATCAGAGCATTTCTATAGATCACTTCTCTTCTATCCAGTTCAGCCAAAAGAGGGGCCTCACCACCAAGACAAATTAAGGCTAAGGTGCTACCTCCTGATAGGTTATTTGTATATTATGTGTCCTGTCTGAACTGTTACAAGTGTCCAGTGTTGGTTGCATTATTGTCAGTTTTATATGGACAGGACAAGGTAGTTATTTTTCAGTTTATGGGCCAGGCTATAAATGTCATAAATGTATTCTAGCAAAATAAGGAATGAATGAAGTATTATCCAGATATTCTTGCTTCACTCTTCCATCTTCCCCTTTCTCATCTTCTCTTTCCTATAAGATTTCAGATTCAGATTCTAGAGTTCTTTCCTACTTTCTTTTTCTTTCCTATCTTCCTCTCCCACCTCTACTCTCAATTTTCCAGATACTAACACCTCCACAATCACCAGTCATTTCTCACGACTTCCCCTCATCCTCCACCACAATCTCAGCTATTCTTACTTTCTAATATTCTATCCCTATGGTCATCACAGCCATATGCTCAAAGGAGACAGTTATTTGCAGTGCGGTCATAAGTGCTGTGTTGTTCATTAAGGGGAGAAGAAAATAAAGTAAGGCAGCTCGTCAATTAGGGAACAATCCATCCTAAAGAGCTGGGTGGCAGACAAAGTTTGGTTATAACCAAGGCTTGACAAGTTCACAAAGGCTATTAGAGGCTATGGTTATAACCAAGGCTGACGAATTCACAAAGGCTATTAGAGGCCATGGTTATAACCAAGGAGAGCGTAGTCTTTATTTACCAGTTATCCCCTGAAGCTCAAATTGCTGTTTTGATTGTCTACCAGGATGATTTGACAATGACTCATGATTTTAGAAGAAATCAAGTAGCTAAAATGAAATTTAGAAAATTGGATCGTAATCAAGTTGCTTGACCTGAAGTATTTCTAGGTATGGAACTCACCAGTTCAAAAAAGGGAATTGTGATCACATAGAAAATATAACCTGAATCTTTTGGAAGAGACTAGCATGCTGGCTTGTAAGCAAGTAGAGACTCCAACAGAACCTGACAAGCAAGCTGGAAAAGTAAAATCTCCACTTTCCAGCTAAGGAGCGGATGTGGGATTTTGTGCTTATCTGGTCAGCCCATGTATTTTTATTATATTCTAATTACAAGTTTCTTTACTTAATCGGTTGTTTTACTGTGTTTTATAACTTCCTTTTTTTCTGGCTGGGTTGAGTTAGGCGGTTATGTGACTTGCGTTCGTACCCTAATTTCATGGCATAAATAAATTCAGAGGATAGCGAACTCTGATCAGTCCAGATCAAGAAGCAGATCAGTGTAATTATGAAATGGAGACTCCATAACACTCTCTGAATGAATGAACGAACGATTGAATGAAGATCCAACGGCATTTATGACAATTTGGCCAAAATACACAAAATCAATAAGAAAAACTTGTTAGTTCAGACAGCTCCACACAAACCTGCTTGATGGGCTGCAAATTCAGTAGCAAATCACTTAACTCTGATTCAACCTCAATTGTTTCAGCATCAGGCAAATTACTTTCTGTGTTAAACCGACCAAGTGGATTTGGCAAATATGCGCTTGAGGAGTCAATCCTCATCAGTTTCTCAACATCATGCCTCCCAATGAGCATATAACTCTGCTTCTCAAGAACGGCCTGAAAAATCATTGTTAAAGCTGTAAGGAAACCGTATTAGGTAGAAAGAACATAGAATACGAGACAACAGTGTTTAATCATCCAATGACCCAAATAGATTAAAAGCTAAAAGTTAGATTTATTAGCAATGCAAATAAGAAATAGGTCGCTTATTAGTACTGACATTTTCTTTTACATGGATCCCAAATGGTTGCAGTTATATAACATATTCAACGCAAATTCTGATATTTTTTCTACCAGAAAAACTTCATTGCAAAGGGTTTTAATACAGTGAAGTGACGTTGGCATCCTTCTGAAAAACCACAAAACAACAAAAAATAAATAAAGACAAACAAGAAGACTTAACCCAAAAAAAACAAGATAAATGATAACATGAGCTATGAAGCCCACCAGTCTGCGGATCTCCCTATCCAGTTAAGAAACCCCAGGAATACAGTAGAAGACTCAGCAGAATACTAGCAGTGTTAGTGATTTGATAAGGAGAGATATTAGCGATTTAACTGTAAATATAATCAGGAGATAATTAGGGATTTGATTGATGATTGTAATCGCTGTTTTTCCGGCCACCGTTATTGGCCTTCTCTGTGTATATTTGATCGAATGAATCGGAAATAATAAAGGAAGAATTACAAAGCATGCTCGTGTTTTGTCAATTGTCATGGTATCAAAGCATGGAGAAGATAAAGAGATGGAGATGCTTATGAGTCTTTCTTCCGACAGTGATAAGGAGTCAAGCCCTCAGCCTGAGTCATGTACTACCTCGACCATTGTGGGTTCCACCAATAGTGGTGTGCCACACCTTGCCACCGCTGAACTTGAGAGTTTGGCAATGCTCAGTGGTAGAGAAGCTCTCTGGCGACAACTACAGGGAGTGGGCCCAATCCACGCAGCTCACCCTTGATGGTTGAGGCAAGCTGGAGTATATCACCGGCGAGACAACCCCTCCTCCATCATCCAACGTGAAGGTGTTGAAGGTTGGAAGACCAAAAACACGATGGTGTCCTCCTGGTTAGTTAATGCAACAGTCCCCACCCTTAAAAGAAGCTTCATGCATTTGCCTTAAGAGATATATTACCATTAATGTGAGATTGATGATGAGATAACTTAGGGATACGATTGTGTTTGATTATGTCCACATTATTAAGGATATGATTAAGATTCTATAATTATGGTTATGTACAACCCTCCATTGTATAAATACCCTTTGAGGGTATTTCGAATAGCAAGGATTCTTTAGAACATTCTCCTTCTTCATCCAACACAAACCATTCACCACCATACATAGCAATCTATAGGGACCCACTCACACCTCAAATCACACGCACCCAAATGGTTCATTAGTTTCATTAATGATCACACACAGGCCAGCCGAGTATACTTAATATAGGAAAAATCGAATGTCTACTAAACATTCATTGGTTTCTATCGCATGATTCACCCTCGATTTCAAGCTCCCATTCAGATCCTCCATACTGATAATGGAACTAAATATTTTAATGCCTCCCTTTCTCATTTTCTAAAAGATCGTGGCATTGTCCATAGAGACACCTGCCCTTATAGTCCACAACAAAATGGAATTGCTGAATGGAAAAATCAAAACATCATAGAAACAACTCTAGCACTCATGTTGAGTAGCAATGTTCCCATACTCATTAGGATGGCGTTCTTACAACTACCTTCCGAATTAACAAAATGCCAAGTAAACTCCTTTCATACAAGACGCCCTTGCAAGTTCTCCATAACCATTACAATCTTCCCTATCTCAAAAACATGTTGCCTCTCTGAGTGTTTGGTTGCACTACCAATGTCCACCTCCACAACACTTGCAAACCTGATCCTAAAGCTGTTCGCTGTATTTTCTCGTGTTACTTAGGCTCAAAAAAAGGATATAAATGTTATGATCCTAAGTCCAAACGCCTCTTTATCGGTTGTGATGCCACCTTTCATGAAAATCATCCGTTCTATTACTCATCCTTGGTTAAGGGGGGATTGGATTGAACCTCAGACCCAGAACTAAAACAATATAGAACAAGAAACTGAACTTGAATTCTTCCTGGAACCATTCCTTATCCTTAAGGAACCTAATAGTGAGACAATGCCTGAATATATCCTTGGGGAACTTGCTCTGGCTAGTCCCAAATGGAGACGAACTGTCATGGAAGAGATGAAAGCCCTAGAAGGGAATGACACCTCGGATGTAGTTAACTTACCTAAAGGCAAGAAAGCCATAGGGCATAAGTGGGTGTTTACCCCAAAAATATAAAGCAAAAGGAAGCTTGGACAAGTACAAAGCAAGACTAGTGGCTAAAGGTTTCTCGTAGGTATATGCCATGGATTATACAAAAATGTTTGCACCTATGGCAAAATTGAATACGATAAGAATATTATTGTCTCTAATTGCTAATCTTGATTGGCCGCTACACCAAATGAATGTAAAAAATGTCTTCTTAAATGGTGAATTGAAAAAGGGAAGTGTATATGAAGTTGCCTCCAAGATTTCCTGGAAAGTGAGCCACCCAAGTATGCAAACCAAGGAAGTCTTGTACAGGTTCAAACAATCTCCTCAAGCATGGTTTGAAAAGTTTACTCGAGCCCTAAAAACACAAGGCTACATGCAGGGGCAAAGTGATTGTACTCTGCTCTTTTGAAATCTCAATGGAAAAATAGTAATAAATTGCGGTATATGTAGATGATATTGTTCTCATTGGTGATGACCTAGCAGAGATTGATCGTGTTAAAGGAGCATTGAACTAGACTTTTCAGGTTATAGACCTAGGGGAGATGAAATATTTTCTCAGAATGGAAGTAGCCAGATCAAAAAAGGGGATCTACATCTCTCAAAGGAAGTATGTTGTAGATCTACTCTAAGAAACAGGTATGTTAGGTTGCAGAACTAGTGATGTTCCTACAAGAGTTAACAAGATTGGGGATGATGAAGATCTGAGAAAGCCAGTTGACATAAGGAGATATTAGCAAATGGTAGGAAACTTGATTTATTTGTCACACAATCGACCTGACACTGCATTTGCGGTCAATTTACTAAGTTAGCACTCCCATGAATCAAAGCAGAAACATCTAAATGATGTATATAGAATACTTAGGTACTTCAAGGGCTCACCAGGACATGGCCTCCTATTGTAGGAGTCATATCAGAGAAATGTAGAACTATTTACCGATGCTAATTGCGCAGGTGACCAAAATGATCGAAAGTCTACTTCAGGGTATTTCACCTTTGTTTGGTGTAACTTGGTTACCTAGAGGAGTTAACAACAGTGTAGTAGCAAGGAGTAGTGTTGAAACAGAATTCAGAGCTATAGCTCTTGGGATTTGTGAAGGTATCTAGGTGAAATGAGTACTTGAAGAATTGAAAATGATAATGAAGCTACCAATCAAGCTCTACTCAGATAATATGGTGGCAATTAATATCTCCCACAATCCTATGCGACACGATCGAATGAAGCATGTGGAGATAGATAAGCACTTCATAAGAGATAAAATTGACGATGGGATAATTGAACTCAGATATATTCCCTCGAAAAGGCAGACAACAGATATCCTCACAAAAGGGCTTCCTTGAGAAAAAGTTTGAGTACTTCACTAACAAGTTGGACATGATTGATATCTATGCCTCAACTTGAAGGAGGGTGTAGAAGACTAAGCAGAATATTAGGAGTAACATTAGTTATTTGATTAGGAGAGATATTAGCTATTTAACTGCAAATATAATAGGGATTTGATTGATGATTGTAATCGCTGTTTTTCCGGCCACCATTATTGGCCTTCTCTGTATATATTTGATCAAATGAATCAGAAATAGTAAAGGAAGAATTATAGAGCATACTTGTATTTTATCGATCTTCAAATACCTATGAGCTTGACACCAAAAAAAAGGCAAGCAATAAAGACAACAATAAACCAGACACCTCACAATTTAGTAAATGTCATAGCTCCACAAATTTTTTCCCTCTTTGCTCCTCCCCAGAACCCTTAATTTAGCATATAAAAATTGCTTGAAATTCCGAAAAGCAGCCTAATGAATAAGAAAAAATCGGAAAAAACAAACATTTTCAGAGAACAGCAGAATCACTTTTGTTCAAAGATTAAAATTCCCAAAAGAAACAATTCAACAGGACTAAGAAGAAAAACCATAAACAATGAATATTAATTGGGGGGGCAAAATAGAGGTAAAGAAAAAACTGAATTGAGTAAATGAACAGCGGAAGTACAGTATTAAACCTTTTATGCGGTCTATATTCAACAGTGTTGCTCTGTGCAAAATCACAAGTTACTGTGACTGCCTTTTAACAATGCTGCTTTTATTTTTCTTTTCTTTTTTTTTTCAGATTCCTTCTGGACATTTCTTATCCTCCATTTTTGTGTCCTCCAGTTTTACTTCCCCTAAATATTTTTTATTCAGAAAAGAAAGGAAAGATACCTCCATGTATGAAGTTCGACATCTTTCATAAGTCCGCTCCAGGAAAGTTTGCACATACTTTACAAGGTCACTAGCAAATTTGGGCATCGCTTGTGCCCAACCAAGAACCTACACATTAATTAGGTGTCATAATCTAGACGAAGAACCATCCAAAATACCAGATGTTCTCTAACTAAAGATGCAATTCAATTTCAGACAGACCGAATAAAAAGAAGTCCAACTTTCATGAGGTCAGTGTTATATACCTTCCAGAATATAACCTAGGAATCAAAATAAAAGAAAGATAGAAAATATAACGTCTTCCACAAAGTAACGCTAATAAAACTTGCCTCCTTTGTCAGGAAATCTATAGCCAATGGTCCTTGTAATACAGGTCGACCTTTCTCAATTGATGGAGTGTACGTAGTAACCAAATGTGCCCTTGGGCGAAATGCAGCTGGACCTAAAAGATAATTTGCAAATATCAACTATTTGAATAAATCTATGCCGGAGTCAAAATTAACAAAACTGTACAAGGACTTGAACCAGAATGCAGAGTTTCTTTCCTTTTAAAAAAAAATCACATGCACAGAATTTAAAAAATATATCAATGAACTATAACATCATAACTTCATAACCCTATGACACTATACCATCATATCAAGTTAATTGCAACTTTTGTAGCTCATATTTATGATTAATTTGTAACATCAAATATGAACTACACAACGTGCAAGCATAACAGCATTTAAACTACACACTAGCATCTTGTAGGCATCTAAATATAACAATAGCATGAAAACTTGTATGTTTGTGCGTATATGGAGGCCATTGCAAGAGACAATTTATTCTTACAAACTCACTCACAGTAAGATAGTTATCATCAAGCTTTTCAATTGAAAAAAGCCTTTCCCCTCTTAGAAAACCAACAGTTTACACATAATACAGCATGGCCAAGATATTACAAGACATGAGATGAAAAAAATGAAAATATTAGCTGTCAAGCTCAAATAATATCAACAGAAAGGATCTCAATAGCTTGTAGACTTGCTTGATATGGCTTGCTGTACACATTTTCTGTAGTCCACAAACATAGCAGGTAAAAAGTGATCCTTTACAAAGTTCTCCACGAAAGCTAACAACCCATCATTCCTTCTTCTGCTCAGGAAGTTGAAAACAGCACATTATTTAGTATAATTGGAAGGCAATAATGCTTTAGCACAAGTTGTTCCATAATTTGACTACAAACCCACAAGAACAAAAGATACATACCATGCATGATAAGTAAAACAACTCAAAAAAGAATGCAAAATTATGTAAAAATGATCCAGCAAAAAAATTATTTGTCCCTTCTGAAGTTCAGTGAATTTATAATTATAGCAACAATGATCCATCTGTATGTGTATTTGTGTGTCTAGTGTTGGGAATATGGGCTCATCCCGTGGGTTGAGCCCACCAACCAGCGGGCTGAGCAGGGTTCGGGCTGCCATTTTGGCAGCCCGTACCAAAACCGGCAGTCTAAGGCGCGGGCCAGCCCTTTTTTTTAATTTTTTTCAAAAAAAAAATATTAAACCTTTTATGTTTTTAATAGGAAGTGTATGATGTTTCAATAGCTTCAAATATTATTTTAAACCTTATTATTTTATCTTAAATGCATATTTACTTTAGAAATTGTTGATTATGTATTATATTTTTGTATTATAAATATTGCTGATTATATTTTTTTAGAGATGTAGTGTATTTTTCTTTCAAAAAATCAAATGGCCTTAATAAATTTTATGTAAATTTATTGTATTATTTTTTAAAAAATAAATTAGTAAAATAAAAAATAAAAAAGAAAAGAAAAAAAAGGGTGGCGGGCTGGGCGGGTTCCTGGTTGCCAAGTCGGGCTGCAGCCCGCGGGCTGATAAGGGCTGGCCCGTTTCCCACCAGTATGTGTGTCTATGCAACTAGTGGACAGTTCCTTCAAGACCTCAACCTCCTCAATTATCAGTATGCACACAAGGCAACCTTTTCTATTTCACTTGTACAGACTAAAATGAGAGTCAACTTTTTAAACATAAAAAATCATTATGGTTTGCAACTCACCCAAGCTGGGAATATTTTATAGGCAGCATTGAGCCTATTTTATCTGCAAACTGCATAATGAGTCAGATCAATAAGAAAATCAAAATGTAGAAGGAAATTAACGTATACTTCACAAGAGGAGTTGATCTTTATGGTTTAGTTTAAAGAGGGACATGGTGATGAGGAAGGATTCTTCACCTTTGCATCCCTTTTCCAAATTCATACTCTTACATAAGATAGCAAAACGCAATGAAAGATAAGATAAACCAGAAGACAAATCATCAATCCTCCAGATAAAGATAAACTGATATACTACTATGCCTTAAGTGGAAGACAAGAGAGAACTACGAGACTTCTAAATCCTTGATACTTATTAACAGGAAAGAATGTAACAATCCAATATATGATACCTGAAGCACAGGTCGGTATATGGAAGCTGCTAGATATATGCCTTGCTCAGGCAAAACTGCGGCAGATCCATAACCTTCTGGCAACACATTTGGACCCCTTCTACTCCATCCTTGTCGGATAAGATCAACTCCTGGACATTCAAGCAGCCAGCCATATGCATTGAGAAATAATGAAAATAAACTAGCAGCTAAGCAAGCAGCAAAAACTATAATGAAGAAAATCCACAAAAATCACTCAGAAGAAATTCCCATACAAATATAATACAACAAAAAGTAATTCGCCCAGAAAACTCAGGTTAATAAAATCAAAAATAAAACATTGACTAACACAACAACAACAAGCCTTATCCTCCAAGGTGGGATAGGCTACATAGATGGCATAATGCCATTGAGCTCTACCAACAACCAAAACCTTGACTAATAATTATAGAAAAACAGCAAAATGTCAAAATGGTGTTGCAATAATCTCCCCTAAGTAGTCCATCATAAAAAACATGATAGATTTGAGTAAGATTAGAAAAGAATTTTCAAAATGAAATATCTTGCTATACTGAAATTAGATAACCTACAAGGCAGAGAGAGAAGTACAAAGTGTTAAGGCCAAGAGATCCTCAAATCAGAAAATAAACAAAATAAAAAGAAAAACATGGACCAAGGAACAAAAAGGATGAAGATAATTAGTATAACAGAGCTGCCTAATTTATTAATAAACTTCGCCCAATTCTTTTCAAATTATGCAAGCTTCACTTTATGTATATATTAAACCAGAGCTTATTCAAAGCAATAAAAGAATTTAAAAATGGATTGTCAAATTCTCCCATAAATAACACCAAAAACACCCTCAACAAAATAATCCAATCCGGCACTAGATCCATTAGAGAATCAACCTTTAAAAGCCATGAGCTCAAACCACTGAGAAGGCAAATAAACAATTTTATCCCAAGATGAGAAGAAATTAAATTTAACTACACTCAACTATAATTCTTTCATAATAATAAGTCAATAAGTAACAATATTTATTTTCCTCAATTAAATTCAGCATACCCTGATTAGGAACAGATGCAGTAGCATCAGTGAAACGGAATGCAAAGGTAAGACTATCATCGGATCCATCCCTGGAATCAATTGAAAATGATAAGATGGGCAAACAAGATAAACATTCATTATTAACTATCAATACATTTGACTTCACATCTTTGCAAATTGTAAACTGTCATGAACAAGTTCCTGAATCATGACGGCTTACTAGTGGATCTGAAAAATAGTTCTTTACAGTTATGGTTTGTTTGAAATACATGGAGAAGAAAGAAAGAATCAATTGCGATATGATCTAATGCAGAAGTAGAGTTTAAGGCAATAGCACTAGGCATTTGTGAGTTGTTGTGATTCAAGAATGTTTTAGAAGGTCTGAAAATTACATGGGAAGGCCTAAGGAAACTATAGAGTGAGTCAATCATCGATCAATATAGATCATAACCCAGTTCAGCATAATAGAGCTCAACATGTTAAGATTGATAAACGTTTAAGGAAAAACTGGAAACTAGGCTGACTAGCATCCCTTGTATACCCACAGGACAACAATCTATTATGTGGAAATCATATTTTCATTCATCTCTTGTATCTTTGCAGTATTGTAATTATTTCCTCTTGAATGTACTTATGTGTATTAATTGTTAATAGTCATAATGATTATGATTCATAACTAAGGATTTACACAATAAGTTAATCATCTATAAAGAGCATCCTTTTTGGTCAAAAAAAATAAAATAAAATAAAGAGCATCCTTGTAATATAGATAATCTTGGTCAGAGGATTATGAGATAAGAATTGACCTCAATGAGTCAATGCTGCTTCTGTCAATTGCTAGATTCTATGTGTATTAGTTCTCATGTTGCCAAAGGACACTATTCACTGTTTCAAATAACCCTAAGTCTGAACAGAAGAGGGTAATATAAAATCTTGGATTGAAAAGAGCAATATGAATTGAGGACACTTGCCTCTTCTCTTTGGAAGGGACTTTGCTTGCAAGCCTAGCAGTTTGCACAGCAGCATCCGCTGATGCAGCTTCCGGAGTAGCCCGCAGAATCTCACAAATGAGTTGTTGACATTCACTCTATAACAAATTAGAAAAGCAATATAAGTTAAAATATAAAATAAGAAAATGTATCCATCCAACACGTACAGTCAAACATACATTTTAGGGTATCTAGACTCCTCAGGTTAGGTCTATCTTAGTTCTATAGATATTAACTAAAGCAACAGGAACAAGCCTTATCTCACTGGGTGATGTCAGCTATAAGGATTGCATGACACCACTATGCTCTATTAACAACCAAATCTTCGAATATATTG
>JANTPZ010150504.1:0-17030 GCA_025593235.1 Vachellia pachyceras | reverse complement strand
CAAAACCAGAAATCACACCACACAAACAAACAAACAAAAAGGTTTGTAGTTTTAGCTTAAGTTATTATTTTGGCAGGTGGGCTATTCAGCACCCACTCAAGCAGCTATACGGGCAGATCTAAATTTGTCTCTTGCTGAGGTTTGTATTCTGTTTTCGTCTCTTTGTTGAAACTTTCTTCATATTATCTTATATTCTTATTAATATTTGTTTTCCTCTCCTTTTTTGGGGATGGTAGTTTTCCGTGTTTGGATCTTTAGTCACTATTGGTGCAATGCTTGGAGCGATAACAAGTGGCTGGATCACTGATTTTATTGGACGGAAAGGGGTATGATTATTATACACTAAATCTAAAACTCTCTAAATACCTTTGTAGCCGCTTCTTCACTATGCTAAGTCTGAAATTTCTTGGGAAATAGGCAATGAGAATATCCTCAGGTTTCTGCATTATAGGATGTTTAGCTGTCTTCTTCTCCAAGGTTTCCTTTTCTGTCATTATGGAATTGTTGCAGAAGGTTAACAGATGCATGAATTTACCTGCTTCAGTGCTCTAGCTTTCTTGACATGGGAAGATTATTCTCAGGATATGGAATTGGAGTTATCTCATACTCGGTAAGTAAACCAAAGGGGCCTTATCAAAAAAAGCAAAAATGATAACCATGACTTAAGCTCCTATTTATTAACAAAATGTATATGTTGACTTTTGATGCCAATCTTGCAAATTTTTAAAAAATATTAGCGGAATGAAACAGGTCCCAGTATATATAGCGGAAATGGCACCGAAGAACCTGCGAGGAGGACTTGCAACAACAAATCAGGTAAGAGAGGAGAATTGATTGCTATCTTTATGTTGTTTCCTAGAGTGATTTTGGGTTGAATTTTGGCCTCTGCAATGATTTTCTGTGCAGTTTATGATTGTTATTGGAGCATCAGTCTCCTTCTTATTAGGAAGCGTCATAACTTGGAGAACACTAGCTTTTGCGGGCAAGTTACATAATTACTTTTCAATTTGTCAATAAAAGAGAATTCATTTAGAAGAAAAAGTTCTAAACCGTTTTTTTTTGGTTTAAACTTTGAAGGGCTTGTGCCATGCATTTCTTTGCTGATCGGTTTGTGCTTTATACCTGAGTCACCCAGATGGCTGGTAAGTATTAAACTAGTATATATATGATCCAAAGTGCATTGTCTTTTAAGAGAGGAAGGAAAATAAATCTAATTACTAAACGGAAAATCACTGTTTCCAGGCAAAGGTCGGCCAAGAAAGAGAATTTCAAGCAGCTTTAAGGAGACTTGGGGGAAAAGATGTTGATATCTCTTATGAAGCTTATGAAATTCTGGTACTTTCCGAGCTCTTAAAATTGATTGAAGACCTTCTTTATAAATCTAAAACGATCCAGGGGTTGATTCACTGTTCTGTGTTCTCTAACAGGAATATATTGAAACTCTTCAAAGCCTTCCCAAAACTAAGTTTCTAGACTTGTTCCAAAGCAAACACGTGTGCTCTGTAGTTGTAAGGAACTCTCGCATTTCAGTGACATTTAATTACGTGCCACGCAACAATTTAAAGGATTCTAACTATATTTTACAATTTCAGATTGGAGTAGGACTAATGGCATGTCAACAACTTGTTGGGATCAATGGTATTGGATTCTACACGGCCGAGACTTTCGTAGCAGCTGGTAAACAAAAACATATATTCTGCTTTTAATACCCATAAAAGGGGAAAAATAATAGAGAAGAAAATTCATACCCATAATTACCATCTATAACTTGATTTGCAGGGTTTTCTTCGGGCAAGATTGGCACCATAGCCTATGCTTTTACTCAGGTGGTTGAACACTCCATCTACTGATCTCCAAGACATACATCATACAACTATATTTCTGTATAAACTTTTTTAAAAGAATGACAGGTTCCATTGTGTGTGGTTGGAGCCATTTTGATGGATAAGTCTGGTAGAAGACCACTCATCATGGTAAATCTAATTTCAAGTTTTCTTTTTCCATTCATCATCTTATAAAAGCAAAGTGGAGTAGCAGCAGCTTTTCTTGTATTATTATACAGGTGCTCATATTCATTCATGCATTATACGCAGATTTCTGCAGCTGGGACATTCTTAGGCTCCTTTATGACAGGAGCTGCTTCCTTTCTCAAGGCACGTCTTTAGTATTATATCATGAACAAGTGTTAGATATAGCTTTTTACGAGTTCCCAGAAAAATATTACCAAAGTCTTTTCTTTATGTTATCACATAGGTTTAATGTATGTGTTTCAAATCTAAACTTGTGCTATCTGATTCCATTGAGCAGGGTCAGAGCTTACTGCTTGGTTGGGTACCGAGCAATCGCCGGCATACTGGCAAGTCTACTTCTGCAGCTACTGACAGTTACTGTATCCAGTGAACCATAAAATCAATCTAGGAACAGTTTGACCTGAAACTGTATCTTCTTGACCCTGCTTGTCGTCAGCTTTATGTAGCAGCGTTCTCAGTTGGCTTGGGACCAGTTCCTTGGGTGATAATGTCTGAGGCATGTATCTCTTAACACAAGCACCTTGAAGCTTTTATTTACTAAATCATATAATGAGGAAAAGATAAACAGAGGGAAGCCCAGGAAAAAAAAATTCTAATACCAGTTTTTCATGTGGCAGATCTTTCCCATACATGTGAAGGGAACTGCTGGAAGCTTGGCAGTTCTGGTGAACTGGTTAGGAGCTTGGATGGTTTCATACACCTTTAACTTCCTCATGAGTTGGAGTTCTCCTGGTAAGCACAGACAACAGACTCGGTTAAATTACCTTTTTGATGTTTGGATGTTTGTGTAGTGTTATCTCACATCCATATATTCAGTGTAAAATAAATAAAATCTATAATAAGCTGTGAAGGTTTTCAGGGCACACTTGAACTCCCATTGAGTATCTGGATTGCCCACACGAAACAGACTCACAATCCGGACTTGGCCTTTTTACACAGCAAATAACACAATGAAGGAAGAGAGGAGGAGAAAAACTTGCTCCCATAGTCCCATGTTTTTCTTTTAACGACTTCACCGTTGGTTACTTGGAATTTGAATGATAATTCCTTTTTCTTTAATTAAACAATTAATAATTAAAGAAAAACTTCACGGCTTATTTACTCAATTGGGCTTGGGTCCTAGTCCACTCTTCTAATCCCCCAAGAGTGGATTAGGTATAATCCCAACAAGCTGTATTACTGATAACCTATGAACACCACTACTCATTTCTTATACATTATGAAATGCACAGAGAACATGTGCAAGTGTTAAGTACACTTTGCAGGTGTTAAGTACTAACATCTGCTTCATTTTTCTCGTTTGTTCAGGGACTTTATTTCTGTATGCTGGATGTTCCCTCTTGACGATCCTATTTGTTGCAAAGTTAGTACCAGAAACCAAAGGGAAAACTCTAGAAGAGATTCAGGGATGCATCAATTCTTAGATGGAGGTGACTAAAGAAAGATTTATAGATGGGTAAATTCAGGACTGTGTCCCAACAACATCTCCGTCCTCTTGATGGTGGAAACTGGAAACACAAGCATAAAGATATTGCTCCATAGCTGAAAGATACTTTCCAGTGATCAACACCATCGCGTATATCAAAGTCTTCAAAATTTTGTTTGGACTATCATTTTATGAGTGTTTCTATGATCGTACGTGAAAGAAAGTTTGACATATTTTATGTGAAAATGCTTCTGAGAAGCTGATTCAAAAGCTATTTACAGGACAGAAGTGAGTTATGGATGAATTTCACTGATGTAGTAACGAGTAACATTAGTTGAATGTATTTATTATATTAGTTTAGTCTATTATCAAGATTCTTTTTTCCATGGGGGCTCATTGCTCATCTCTCTCTCCCCCCCCCTCTCTATCTATCTATATATATATATCCATATATAGAATTTATTACTATGCTAACAAGGCTGACGAAGACAGAAATAATTCCATAAAAATGTGGTTAAGATAAATAAAAGGAGGGGAGAACGAAGGAAATAAACATTATTAGGATTGACGTTAAAAAAACATGGCTTTTTTATTTTCTAACGTGAGACCAAACACACTAAATGGTAAAAAAAAAGAGCGTTTGGGTTTAGGGTCTGGTTCTCATGTATAATTATAAGGATCGAATTATTTATATATGTTGCATTGAGTTCTTTAATAACATATAGTTATGTTTTTCAATTTTGAAATATCATTTAACTTTAAAACCATGTGAAAAAAATAGAACACATATCCGTATGTGACTGGAAAACTTAACACTGTAAATATAATAAAGTTGAGTTAAGTTTCTTCAATTATAATTCTATATCTTATATTATTAAGAGAATGTGCGAATTTCTTAGTTCATTTAACTATTCTTATTTTTATGACATTTTAATTCAAGAATTTGTCTTTCACAAAATATGGAGGGAATACAATTATATTATCAACAAATACTTTTCTTTTTTTGGTTTTTTATTAGTTATGTTATATTTTGTATGTTTGGAAACAAGGGAAATGAATGAATTTGTGATTTTGAAAGGATATTAAAAAAGAAAAAATGGTTGTGTATAAAGTCTATCTTATGAATATAAAATTCCTTGTATATAGTCCATTTTATGGTGTAAAAAGTAATTAGATTCATGAGATGCATTTTAGCTATACCATGAATAGAAAATGCACAATTATAACTTAAAACATGACTTCTATGAAATATATACATATATATCGGCAAAAAAAAGGAATATATACATATATAGGTATGGATTTAATGATTTTTTAATTAAAATCCAATTTAAAAGTAAATCAAAATCTAAGGAATATAATCGTTCAAGTTAGGATTTTTGTTTCTTAAATGAGACTAAACACCTTTTTTAAATTTTTTAAATGTAAGATTGTGAACTTAAACTCAAAATATAACTACGTGATAGTTAGTCTTGGAAAAAATTACAAGCACCCAAAGTGAAAATGTGGGCACAGTCGCGTCGTGGGTTGCCACGTTTTTTCCACAAAAAACCGATGACGCATGGACGTATGGTGGCCTTAAATTGTGTAGGACTGTAGGTAGTCCAGTCTGCTCTTTTTATTTTCCCCATTTCTCTCTCTTCCCGACACAGTTAAAAAAATACGTTTTTATCTCTGTTTTCCTCTATAATTATTCATTATATTTCCTTGCGAAGAAGAAAGATCGCCGAATGAAACGAAGAGACTTTGACGATTCACCTATTTATTCTTGGAAATTGATAGCCTGAGACACTGTAATTCTGGAGACGGAGCTAGGATATCTGAATCGTGGCTGGACCCTGGAATTCCAATTATTTCGGACTCGAATCATCAGTAAGCCTTAGTCTTTTCTTATCCCCGGTCGATAATTTTCCATTCCCAAAATTGTGTTGAAGTTCGCTTCTTTTTTTATCGTCATCTAAAAAAATCTCGCCTGAGGACTGTGGTAGTTGAGTTCTCGAGATGTATGACTCGTGCATGGGATCAATGTTGAAATTGAATTTACATCTCTGTTGTACTCAAATTGTTCATATTATCCAAAAAGGAATTTTAAATTTGTAACCAGACGAGACGGGGTGATTCTTGTGTAATATGGATGTCGGTGACAATTGTGGGAATCATACTGTATATGGCTAGCTCTTTCTTTATAGTGTATAAGGGGCTCTCGATTAGCATTTTAATTTTAGCATTTTGAGCGACATATGTGGGTTCTGCACGTTTTCGTATGTTTTGATTCTGTTCCCAGGATCTCTAAAATATGACTATGTTTGCAGGAGCAAAGACTAAATTATGAGTAGGTTCGGCAAAGAGATAGGTACCTGCGATGATGTTAGTGACAATAATGAATCTTCTGCTAGTAGATCAGCTGGAGAAAGGACAGTTTATCTTGATCATGAAATTTCACAACTCACTAAACTTAGGTCAAACCCCCATAAACTTTTTGGGTGTGTTGAGCCTGGTAGGATGAGGTTGCCAGTATCAACTGTACGAATGTTAGCTGGCAGGGAAGCTAATTATTCTGGCCTTGGGAGATTCTCATCAAGAGATGGTTGTCATGTTTTAAGTCGCTATTTGCCTACTAATGGTCCTTGGCTGGTGGATCGGATGAAAAGCCGTGCCTATGTTTCACAATTTTCTGCTGAAGGATCTCTATTTATTGCTGGGCTTCAGGTTTTTACTGTGATTATTAGAGTAGTGGTTACCAGTTTTTGTACACATACTCACTTATATGTATTATGAATCTTAAGTTAAGACGACTTTGCATGATTGAAGATTTTTACCCTTTTTCTCACTTGGGAGTTTTCATTTTAAATATCATTACATTTTGTTATGATCTAAATTATTTAATGGATTTTTAATACACATGTATAACCTTAAATGACCATTATTTTGACATGGAGGTCACATCAATGAAATAATTTACCTAAAAAATGTATTTGAAACTTAACTTTGGGCTTTTTGTACGTTCTTCTGAAACAGGGAAGCCATATTAGGGTCTATGATGTTGAAAGGGACTGGAAGGTGCTGAAGGATATCTCTGCTAGAAACCTGAGGTGGACAATTACTGATACATCTCTCTCACCAGATCAATGCTACCTTGTAAGTTTGAGTTGATTGGCAAATATTGTGATTATGTGCATTATTGGAATGGAGGATTCCCTCGTAGTGATATGAAATTATGAATGACCAATGTTGAGTTCGTTTTCTAACCGTATAGAAGTTTCAGCTGTTTATCATCATTTTTTATCCCAACCAGTGAGTAGTAATTTAAATCTAATGCAATCATTGCAGGTTTATGCTAGTATGTCGCCCTTTGTCCATATTGTGAATGTTGGATCTGCTACAACACAATCAATAGCAAATGTTACAGTATGTCCTGGAACTGCTACTTTTCTGACTTCTAATTGTGCTAGCTAGTGATCTCTGCTTCATAATGCTAGTATGTTTAATTTATTTATATAGAGGCATATGAAGATGCTACTTCCACAATTTTGTTTCCAGTTGTGCTTTTCCTATGTAGTCCGTAGAATTTATTAGCCCTGAAGTTTGCCAACAAAGTAGTAATGTAGGAAGTAATCTGAGTGGATCCATATCATTCGTTCGTTGTTCATTTTGAGCATTTCAAACTTAAAAGAAATGAAATGGTTCAATTCAAAATTTGAATGCTTTGTTACGGGCAATTAGGCATGCTCGTGCTCCGTTACTATTGGTCATTGCCTCATTGGATGAGCTTGTCCAACTAAATTAGTAGGGAACTATTGTACTTTTTTTACGGCAGTTTAGCAATACCTCTTTTAATGAAGAAGCATACATTTTCTTGGTTCAATTTTCAACAGTAAAATATAAGACTTATTTCAAGTGTGTACCTTTTGTTCATTGAATAGTTGTTTGCTTTATACTTAGAAGGTCATCTTTTGTTGCAGGAAATTCATTATGGTTTAAATTTATCTTCTGATGAAGATGATGATGAATTTGGGATTTTCTCCGTCAAGTTTTCAACGGATGGCCAAGAACTTGTTGCTGCTACTAGTGATTGCTCGATATGTGTTTATGATCTTCGAGCCGATAAACTTAGCCTTAGAATCCCTGCGCACACGGTATTATATATATACATATATATATTATCTTACAGTTAGTTTCCAGTAATTAATATTAAATAACCTTTTTCAAATTGATGTTAGCTGATACTTGTCTGACTTCACAAGCTCATTCTCATAGTTTATTAATTTGTTATATCATGGCAAAATATAATTTTTTCTTCAATTAAGTTTTTGGAATGTCTGAAGTCCTACGGAACGAAATAAATAGTGTATAAATTATTAGCCATAAGAATAAATCATGGCGAAATAATTTCATATAAATAATTATTATGAAATAGTTTTAGCCATAAGAGGCCAATGTTATTGTATATATTTGGAGTATTAAATTCTCCTACTCTTGTATGTACTTCTCTCACTTAATATGTTGCAAGTGTCTTGATATATTTTAAACCCAAGTCTGATCATAAATGTTGAAGCTTGTCAGGAAACGTGAACTTGAATGCAACCAAATTTTGAGCCTGCCCACAAATCTTCTCAATCACTATTTCTGGTTTAGAGATTATTTGAATGTAGATGGTTAATTTTTTAATTGTATTCTTGTGGTACGTAGCAGTTAAGGTTTTTCTACTTCCCATTACAGCGTGTGGCTTACATGTGAGATGCATTTTTACATTGCAGTCTGATGTGAACACTGTCTGCTTCGCTGATGAATCGGGCCATCTTATATATTCTGGAAGTGATGATGGTTTCTGCAAGGTAAACCTTTTATTCTAGTCATAGGAATTTGGTTTGGTGATAGCCACAATTGTCTGTGTGGGCAGTAATGGTTTCTCTCGTGCTGGAATGGGTGGTTGGTGCAGCTTGATCAGAAGCTTCTTGTAAAGCTGAAGTCACAGTGTCCTTTTTTATTTTTTGTTCCACCCTATTTTTAGGAGTTTATTACTTCTTCCCTTATTTTGAAGATCATCTTGTTATGAGAGAAGGCAAAATTTAAATGCAGGATGCTGCATTATTACTTTCAAATGCATACGTGATATCTGTGAGAAGTATATTGATATTCTTTAACGGTTGTTTGGGTTGAGGATAATGGAGAAGGGGTGTCAAGGAAAGGTTTGATTTTTAGATTGAAAATAGGGGAAGATCTGAATTAAACCTTACCTTTCCTTCCTAAACCCAAGGTCTTGTTCCTTGTAAAATTCTTTGATTTGAAACACATGCTTTTGATGAATATTCATTATGCAATGGTATATGACATATTTGATTGCATAGGAAACCAATTTATTTATGAATATAGTTTGAGTAAACGGAGCAAATTTTCAAGCCTTACATCGCCATTATATTCTATTGAGCTTCCATCTTGCTATTTTCCACTTAAGGAACTACTGGCTTTTGTGCAGGTGTGGGATAGGCGTTGCTTTGTGTCAAAAGGACAATCGGCTGGAACATTAGTGGGCCATTTACAAGGCATTACATTCATTGATAGCCATGGAGACGGTCGTTATTTAATTTCTAATGGAAAGGATCAGACTACAAAATTATGGGACATAAGGAAGATGTCTTCTGAAGTTATAAAGTAAGTCTAATGATCATTTATCCTCTTTTTTATCCCTTCATATGTTTCATGCTGATGCTGATTACTTTTATTCAACACAGTCCCGGGCTTCAAGATGAAGATTGGGATTACAGGTGGATGGACTATCCCCAATATGCAAGAAATTTAAAACACCCTAAAGACCAGTCGTTGGCAACATATAAAGGCCACTCAGTGTTGCGTACTTTAATCCGCTGCTACTTCTCCCCAACATATAGGTAATTTAAAGTTTCCTCATTATCCAAATTATTTTGGTTTCTTTGTCGTGATATTTTATCTTCTCTTTTATGTGATAATGTGAATCATATGAATAAATATTTCGTGTTCTGATTCTTGTTTCAGCACTGGACAAAAGTACATCTACACGGGGTCCAGTGACGGCTCTGTTTATATCTATGATCTGGTAAAAGCAAAACTTCTCTGTTTATAGTTACGTCATGCCTGATGGCCATTTAGAGCATGTCCTTGTTTTGTCTTTGAAATGACAGTGTGTCAGAATCTTAGCATGGATCTCTTGATCCGCATAGGCAATCCCACCTAGTGGGATAAGGCTCATTGTTCATCGTACTGCCTATTAATTGCCTGGCATGAGTGGATTGTAATTGCGATGATTCTTTGTAGGTGAGCGGAGCTCAAGTTGCAAAACTTGATCATCACGAAGGACCTGTGAGAGATTGTAGCTGGCACCCTGTGTACCCAATGTTGGTCAGTTCCTCATGGGATGGTGACATAGTCAGGTGGGAATTTCCGGGGCGTGGCGAACCCACTGCTCGGCCAAACAGAAGAGCATTAGCAGGTCAATTACAATCTCGGCCCCGGAGAAGAAACTTTTATTACATGTAGCTCATGATGTGTGTCAACATATATAAGAGCTCTATGCCTCCAGCAGCTCATGGAATTCTGTGTTTTTTACAGGAAGAGGTAGCAGAATTGCATTGCATGCCTTGCTTGCTCAAGCCGATTTCATTCCCTAGATGTTGTGTGTGCGTGTAAAGCCTTGGAAGATGTAAATCTAGGTTTCTTTGATGTTGGTCGTTTGAGTTCTTTTATGTTCTTCAATGCCTAATGCCTGTAACTGCAGTTAAGCCTTTCGTTGGCTCCACATGTTGGGAAGGCTATGTTTGCTTTTGTATAGGAGTATCATCATGAAACAAAAGAACGGGCTACCAGTGTAATCTAATAGATAATAATATGAAGTTGTCATGCATACATAGGTTAATATTTCCTTAGTGACTTGCCAGTTTGGTAAGTTTAATGCCCATGTAAATTTCATGGGAGAGTCATATACGTGCAACTCAGATTCAAGTTTCAAATATTTAAAGCTCACTTAGACAAGGTATTTGGTTTATTTGCATTCTCCAGTGTTTAGCAACGTCAAAAGCAAGTGCGCGCGCTCGCTTTTGTGAACTGGTGTATAGATAGGGAATAGGTTGCATTATTCATAAATTATCAACACTTCTGCTTAATTTATCAATACTTTTTATATTACTGTTTATAATATATAAGTCACTTTTAACTAATTCATACATGGGCTCGTTTGAAAACACAGTAGAGAAGTATTTTTACGTAAGTCGAGGTAAATATGTGGATGCGATTATTTCGTTTTGCAGAAAAATACTGTTGAACGTGCATTTGGCTTTTGAAAACGTTGTTTCAAACAAATCCTGTATCAATAAAAATAGTTAACAGAATTAATTTTTATAATATATATAATATTATCCTTAATGACTACAATAAACTATAATATCATATTAATATGTATTTTTCCTTGCTAAATTTATTAAATGTTAATGTACATGAAAAAAATTATATAAATCCCTTAAAATTAGTAAATGCCCAAGAATACCCTCTAGACTCCTGATGATAGGAATTAGAGAGGAAGTGCTATACTCACATCGGAGGCTTAGTTATGGGCTTATATATTTTATCTGAGTGCACGAAAACCATTAATGCAACCTGATTAATTGAAACATTGATTTAGGGAATGCCTTGGTCAGCTACAAATGGGTAAGGGTTGGAAACAGTAAAAATACTGATCTCAAACAATGTGATAAATTAAAATTTAAATTCTTACTAAAAGAATTACTTACATTTAATGTATAAGGTATCTTACATTTAATATTTGATAGTACTTTAAATAAGATTGTGTTGAATAAAAAGATACTGTGCTGCTGATAAAAAAAAGCAAAGGAATGCCTTCGTCAATTGGTAGTCTAATGATATTTGAACTGCATCGAGCTAATGATAATCAAATACATCTGTTGAGGCTTCATACAACAAATCACCAGTAACAAATTTTAAATACTGATATATCATTTTCATGTTTTTAAATGTTCACTAATTATTTTTATATGGAAAAAATCACATGACTATAACTCGAGATTATTTGTTTGGGGGAATTTAAAAATAATGTAAGAATTAAATGCTAAAAAAATGAATGTTTATGAACAAATGCCGTAATTGGAAATTATAAAGGTTCCAATATGTGTGTGTGTGGGGGGTGCACCTTGGTTTTCAAAGCTCACCAAACTTGACTTGAATATATTTTTAAAACTCTTGTTTGACTCAACTTACCTTTATACACACACACACACTTGTTCTTGTAAGTTAGATAATTAATATAATTAAGGTATAGATAAATTTACCCTGGAAGGTTTTATTTAGAAAAAATATGGCTTTGAAAGTTTTTTTTTTAGAAAAATGTTGTTAGAAAATTTTAAAATAAAATTATATTGCCCTTTACGGTTGACATTTTTAATAATAAAAGGTAATATTACTCTATTTTAAAACTACAAATTTGCACCGTACCCTGTTGAAAAACTTAGTTGAGGGACGTAAAAAATAAATAATTAAAGCAGATGTGAGTTTGATGAGAATGGTTCAGGAGAAAAAATTATAAATTTAAAAAATAAAATATATTTAAGTCTTAATTAAATTTAACATTAACATAAACTTCTCAATTAGTACCTTGTACATATTAGCTTAGAAAAGTAGCTTATACATTTACTATCTGTTGTTAGCCTTAATCCGCTTATACACGTAGGACCAAATCAAACTTATCAAGTGTTTTTTTATATTTTATACAAGGCTTGTAGAAAAATGATTATAAATATACATATATTTCAAAGTTTCAACGCATCAATTATTGACGCACAACTTAGCTTAATTATGTTAACTCAAAGTTATTGACTTTAATAATTAACAATGACTCGTTGAATATTAGTATTAAAGCACAATTACTTAATGATCATTGTATATATTATGAAACATAATCAGTCATTAGCAAATCTATTGGCTACGAGACCCCACCGGCACGCTCCATACAGGGAGGTCAACTTACTTTTCATTGCCCATTTTTAATTTGTTTACACTGTTATTGAAAAAAAAATTCAAATTCATAGACTATGGGTCCATTTAGAATTGCAGTAGAGAAGTACTTTTACGTAAACTGAGATAAATATATGAATGAGATTATCTCGTTCTACAAAATAACACTGTTGAATGTGTGTTTGAACTTCCCAAACGCTAAGTGAAACGGGACCAATATGATAGAGACTTAACGCTTGTTTGGATAGCCCGTTTAGGCATTCAAAAGTCATTCATACGCTTACCGAGACAAAATTTCTCTCACATATTTACCTCGAAATCTGTATCCGTTATCCTAACGGACTAATCAAACAAGCCCTTAGATGACCTCACTTAATTTGTTTCTTCTTTTGAGAATTCAACGTCGGACTTGCGTTTCTAATTGGATAACCTCTGGGGATGGACATAAAGTCAAAGTGGAAAATTAAGAACATGGAAACTTTATATCCACTACGTCATGTCATTGATATAAAGGCAGATCGATTTTTATTTTTTTTGTTGAATTAAGAAGGCCAGACACGTTACTCTTATAAAAACATCATTTATGATAACATTTCCCTCATAATAAAAATATAACAATGTCTCCAAATTTTATTAAAGAACCCTTATTTATGGCACAAAATTAAATATCATATATAGTTAATGAAAATAAAAGGCCTAAACCCAACCAGACGAGAATAATATCTCCAAAACATAAGGAAGATAATGGGAAATGGAGAGTAATCAAAGGCAAGGCTTGTTTGGTGGTGTGTGAGCAGGTTTTTATATATAGCCCCCATTATTGTGAAAGTGTTTTTCCCCTTCTTTCATGTCAAGAGCAAATGATAAACCCATTTTAATTACTACTTCGGTACACCCATTATTATAGGTATTTGGTGACATGTGTATTCTAGCTCCTTTCCCTTTCATATGCATATATATATATATATGTTATGTATATAAGGGATGCTTAAATTAATGGTGGTTATAGGTAGGGGATGGTTTATTTTTATGGTTTCTTATTGGAAAAGGATCGGAAAGCAATAATGGTTTCTTATTGGAAAAGGCATTGAAAATAAGAGCCTTCCATTTCCAATATATATGTATGTATGTGATGTAACTATCCCTATCCTTTTCCTTTTCAATATTCACTGCATCTTCTCTCGTCTCATTATTCACACAGACACAGACGCACGCAGAGGGTTCCATGTGAACAATACTACTACGCCTTCTTACTATGCTCCTTAAAGTTTCATTCTTTTTTGGTCGTCCTTTTGATTTCTTTATTGGATATATATATACAATGGATTTGTTTGTTAGTTTTGGGGATTCATAAAACAATATGAAAAGAAATAATCGTCCATAACGTGTACGAATTTAGAGAAAGTAGAGATGCCTTTCCATCAACCACTCGGGAGTTAGTTTCTTCGCTATGCATGCGGTTAAAGACTTGCAAGAACACAGATTGCTTTATACTTGATCTATTAATATGTGTTCAACTTGTCATGATGGGTTAGGTCGTAAAAATAGGCACACTTGGATGTAAATCTTTTTTACCCGCATTCGCCAAACCTACCTGCACCCCCGAGACGGGTTACCCATTTTTCTTACTTTTAAAGACTTAAAATTGATTTATAAAAGAATTTGTGGACAAGTTTTGATTATAATTTAAACCTAATTAACATTCGATGTTTGTTGTCTTTCGATTTGTGGTTTATATTTAATTTGAATTCAATCTTATAAAATGAATTATATATGTTTATGTTGTATGGTTTAAAATTTGAATTATATATTTTATATTCAAGTTGTTGTGTATTTTTATAAATTAAATTTATGAAAAAGCATATTTTATTTTAGGTACAGAAAAATAAAAAAGGTATTTCAAGTTAATGTTGAAAAATATTATGGATAATTTTAAAAAAAAATGGCGGGATCCAACCCCATGAAAGTGGGTGATTGAACGTGCCTGGTAGAAGGTTACGGCTAATCTACTTTACCACCTCTACTTTATATGTGTGTGTCTGCTATATACATATACATATATTCCTTTTGCCAAATTACTCCCGTAATAACCATACTTGTTTTATTATTTTCTTTTGTGCTCGTTAATAGCTCTTCAACTTTGTTAGAATTTATTCTGAAAATTTAAAAAAATCGAAACCTCTTTTTGATGTTTTGTTACCTTTTATTCTACAATCTTATAAAGGGGGAGGGGAAGCGTTATATTATACTTTCATTAATGAAAATAATATTAATAAAGTAAACTATTTTTTAAGCATTTACAATTTATCATTTAAAATTTATTTTTTTTTCAAAAAATACTCAAACAATTCTTTTCATTTCTTATTTTCAAAACTTATTCTGAAGAATTATTCTACATAATTGTTTTTAAAAACATAAAAGGAGATAGAGAATCAAACAAGTTGAAGTTGTTTAACATTTTCTTGTTTTTTTTTCATTGTCGGATTATCTCTTGGTGGTAAAAATAAATCCTTGATCAAGAAACTTCTCATAAAAGTGTTTTAAAATAAATGTAGTAAATCGAGATAACATTTTTTCATATACTTACTATCAACCCCGTAAAATTACTTTAAAAGGTTAATCCAGAAGCTGAATTGCTATAAATGTAAGGGTTTGATTTGAACATCCAAACACTTTGCTTTAAGTATTGAGTAACCTCAGTCACCATCACCAACCTAAATATATATTCTTTTTCCTTCTTATAGGTACACACATATAAGAGGGGTGACGTGGCCAAAGAACATCTACATACGTAAAAAAATATAAATATATAAACGGAAGAAAAGGAATAGAGACGACAACTTTAGTGATGGGAAAGGATTATGCCTTTTTGATTCATTATTTTTTGGTGTGTTGTCCTGTAAATTATTAACAAGCTAGCAAAGCATCCCCTTTTAAAGATTTCATCCAACTCAAATTAGATAGAGAGAGAGAGAGAGCTTTCTTTTTAATTTATTACACTCCATTCACATAAATAACATCACCATGTGGAGGATGGGATGTCCCATTTTTCGACCAATTAATTTCAAAATTCTAAACCCTATACTCATTCTATGGTTGCAAAATTTAAGGATTAAATTAACCTCAAAGTGCACTAAATATATACTACTACTACTACTCCATTAGTCCGAGAATGTGTGTGTGTGAATGAAGTACCTTTTGCACGTCCATTAATGTAATGAAATAATTTTATAATTCGAATTCTTGAAGCACTTTATAGGTGGAGTGTATAAATATAGAGGGAGAGATATAAGTTTTATGATTGTGAAATTCGCAAGCACGTATATAGATAGAATTCATTATTCTCTTTTCTATATCTCTTTAATTTGCTTCATCAAATGAGATATATATATATATATATATATGTGTGTGTGTGGATCTTTAGAAGATTCTGATTTTCATCATGTGGTGGATTTTGTACTGGTGGTGATCATGAATACCAAAGCATGGGAATTGTTTGGATAAGAAATGAGTAAAGAAAGAAAATATATGGATGCATAGAGATAAAAAGGAGTTAGGTAATGAAGTGTACGTACGTTAGCTCCATGCATGAAACAATGAAGCTGACGACGTACGTGTCCCATGCATGTATATATGTCACAACCAACGAACATATACATACGGGACGAGGAGGAGGCTTCATGTATTATAACACGTAACGAAGTGAGCCTTTCACATTCTTGAGGGAACTACTACGTACGTAAACCATGCATTTCGAGAGTGCTCATAATTCAATGAATAATAGTCATTTCACTTATTGACGACTTTGTCTGCATCTCTGGCCCCACCTCGCCACACATTAATATTCTCTGCCAACGCATTTTTCAATCTTCATCAGATCTTAATTACCTTTCACTTTGTATCCCATTTGAATTATCTAATTTATTTATTAGTATTTCTTAACAAAAATATCCTTATTAATGAATAAACTCTTAGATTAATTAATTTTGGAGTTAGGAAACGGTGTACAGCTTGAACGCAAAGTTCGTATCAAAGTATTTTAAAATTGAAGTCTATAAAGCCAAAAACCGTGGGCTTAATTTACCAAAAAATGGGGTAAACAGTACTGCACAAATCTAATTACTATAATATTAACTCCCTAATTTTTAATACAAGTTTCAATTAACTTTTTTTAAGAGGCTAAAGATCAAATAAATCACTGTATATATTTCGTGATATTTATATATTATATCATTAAATTATATATAAATTTACAAGTTAAATTAATTAATTTTAAGAAATGATAAATATATTACTTTATTTAACAATTTTAATCTTTAAAAAATAAACTTGAGTCGAGCAAATAAAATAAGTCACGATAAGAATCAAAGAGAACGGCAGGCAAAAAGAATAACATGTGGGTAAGCGTTGACCGAAGCCATGTGGCATTTATGAAAGGTCCATGCCTGGATTGGAAAGAGGCTAATTGAAAATTAAAAAAATAACAACAATAAATTCTGATCGTGATAGCAATAATTGCTACAAGTAGGAGCTAGACTAGATATGAAAAGTCAATTTCATTGTTTATGACTTGATGG
>JANTPZ010150503.1:0-17935 GCA_025593235.1 Vachellia pachyceras | reverse complement strand
ATACTGGTCTTACTTTATCTTTGTTCCCACATAGATAACCGACCAGGGACATTTAGGACAATATTCATAATTTTCCCATGGATGCAATTATCATAATAAACATGCAAAAGTTATGATAATTAAATGGAGAAAATACATTAAAATAAATAATGTGTGAAGTGCAATGATTGGCCCCTAGGGCACAATTTCCAACATCCTCCCACTTGTACTAGGTACAATCATTGATTTGCTTAATTTCCATTGTCCTAACATGACCTTCATGTTTCGCTTGTGCAAGCAGTTTGTTAAGAGGATCAGCAACATTGTCTTCTCTAGATACTTTGCATATTTTTATATCAACTCTATTATTAATTACTATGATAAGGTGGAATAGCCTGAGTATATGCTTGCCTGTGCAATTGCAACATTATTGTCACAGAACAAATCCCTTGGATTTGAGATGGTAGGGACTACCCCTAGTTCAGTAATGAACTATCTTATCCAAACGGCTTCTTTAGCTACATCTGAGCGCTGCAGAATCAGCTACTGTACTTTGGTTAGAGTTCTTCCAGCTTACTGTGTCACCATTCAACAGAAATACGAATCCTAACTGTGATTTAGAATCATCTTAGTTAGTTTGGAAACTCGCATATGTGTAACCAGTTACACTGAGTTTATCATCCAAACCACTGTATACCAAGAATAAATCCTTAGTCCTTCTCAAGTACTTAAGGATATTCTTGACGGCCGTCTAATGACCCTCGCCTGGATCTTGCTGGTACCTAGAGGAGTGAGTTGTGAGATTATCCCGCAACCCCTAAGATGGTCAACAAACTCTTGGCTCAAATATTCGCCTCCTCGATCAGATCAAAGGCCCTTAATTGTCTTGCCAAGTTGGTTTTACACTTCATTTTGGAATATTTTGAACATTTCAAAAGATTCAGATTTATGTTTCATTAGATAAAGTAATGAAGTACAGATAACCTCCTCTGGCAAGTGTATTTAGTGGTCCACATACATCTGTATGTATGAGGCCCAACAAATCAGTGGCCCTCTCACTATGCCCAGTAAAAGGTGCCTTAGTCATCTTTCCCAATAAACAAGATTCACACGTGTCAATGTGTTTCTCATTTACATGGCCTAGACAACAATGCCATAGGTAGGTTAGATTCAAATTGTTTGATTTAATCCTTTTAGCAGTTATGTTATAGATATTTCCACTTGCGGGATGTTCTAAATTTAAAACGTAATGATCAAGATGCAGATCACCATCAACATAAAATTGTCATTACGATAAATAGAACATTTTCAATTCCCAATTCCCGGCAATGGAAGTATAACATTTTCATTTTCAATAACCTTCCTTATCACTTGTACTTCTTCTTCATTATATAAAGGAAGATGGGATGTGTATTTACTATTAATTGAGTTTGCATATAACAATAACTACCATTCTAGCATACATATGGCACCGTGTGTGGTATTGTATTGAAGGAACGTAGGTTCCCATGTGTTGGACAAAGCTCAAAGAGAGAAGTATATACGATCAAGAAATAGTATATTGAATTGTTGCAAAGATTGATATAATAAAGAAGAAATTACAAGTAGCACAGAATCAGCAGAACAGTTATGCTGACAAGAAGATCATTAGAATTCAAGGTTGGAGATCATGTATTTCTCATAGTATCTCCGACTACAAGTATCATTTGATTCATGAAAACTAAAAAGCTCAGTCTAAAGTATATAGAGTCGTTATAAATTCTCTCTAGAGTCAGATTTGTTACATATAGTTTAGCTTTACCCCCCAAATTTGAGTCAAATTTATAATGTCTTCCATATTTTCCAATTAAAGAAATATAATCCAAACCCAGCGCATGTAGTACAGTATAAAAATATTGCATTGCAAGATAATTTGTCATACAAGATATGACCATAACAAATTAAAGATTATACGCATATTCTACGTATAAGTAAATAAATGCTATACAAGTAATTAAAGGTTATATAAAGGCTATATAAAATAGTAAAAATTCTAAGGAATACCATATGTGTGTTAGAAATTGTGCCTTAGGGGCCAATCATTGTACCTCACACATTATTTGTTTTAATGTATTTTCTCCATTTAATTATCATATGTTTTGCATGTTTATTATGATAATGTATCCATAGATGAATTATGAATATTGTCTTAAATGTCCCTGGTTGGTTGTCTATGCGGGAGCATAGATAAAGTAAGATCAGTATGACTTTGATGAGGTATAGAGATATGGGTCAAAGGTCATAGGTACTTGTAAGAGTACAAGGTACTGGACCGACCCACTATGAGAAAGCTGCATGAATTAAGTCATTAGCTTATCTCATATGTAATCACGACAATGCCCTTTGACCTGAGATCATCATTGATTCCTATATGAAAGTCACTGAGCTTTGACCTAGTCAAAAGTCACCTTTGACCGGGTGATGATAAAGGCTATAATCGGGCTTAGGGGTGTTTCATGTTGAGGAATGTGAGTGATCAAGATGGGATTTATTCCTCGCATTAGTTGAGAGATATTATTAGGCCCCTCAATGAGTGAGTCTGAGAAATGTATGGCTATATTATAATGGAAAGGAGTTTTCATTTCTTTGATTAGACTACTCAGGGATGAAGAAAGTAACGGTCAGGAATAGGAAGATGACGTCATTCATGCCTCATCCTTGACCAAGATATCGTGTGATAAAAGGGACGTAATGTGATTGCATGAAAGGTTGTGTCGTGTTAACGATCCTCATGTGATTTGGATAGTCACAACATCTTGCTAGAGGCCACTTGCGACTTGTGAGCTAATGCTAAGTTTAACCCACTGCCAACTTCATATGGGCCTACAGGGTCGCACACAAAAACAACCCAACATGAGCTTTATTTCTAGAGTTTATATTAATTTTATATATGTATATATATATATAAATTTGAAATGACAACAATATTATATGTTAGTTTCAATATTTAATTTATTTGATAAATTAAATAATTAACATTGATATTCATATTCATATTTAATTTATAAAGATAAATTAAATTTGTTAGCTCATTATTTGGATTAACTATAAGGATATGATTTGATCAAATCAGATTAATCCAAATTAGAATTGCAAAATTCGAATTTCATGTTTTGAATTTCAAATTTTGATTTTCAAGATTAATGAAGATTAATCTTGAATATCTTTTGAATTTTGAATTTCAATATTAATAAAGATTAATGTTCAATATCATTTTTTAAATTAAAATTTCAAGATTGACCAATATTGATCTTGAATATCTATTAAAATTAAAATTACAAGATTAATAAAGATTAATCTTGAATATCTTTTGAGATTCAGATTTTCAAGATTAATAAAAGATTAATCTTATAATATCTCTCCATGAGTTATCAAATTCTGATTTTCAAGATTAATAAAAGATTAATCTTATATTATAATGCTCTCCATGAGTTCTAAAAATATGAGGACTCATGAGTAAGAGAGATAGAAAATTCGAATTTGATTGTGAGCCACAGAAACTCTAGAGAGAGTGTGAGACGTGAGAAGCGCTAACATGATACCATTGTTGGAAACTGTTCGCATGGATACCGGTAGAGGGAGACAATTAGAAGCATCAACTCCTCGAGATCGTGTTCAAGAACGTGGAAGAATTCGAGAAGGCCGAAGGCGTTGAGAACTGAAAGATATCCAAATACAAAGGAAGCTGTGGATTCAAGTATCGAAAAGTATTATACTATCTCCTCGATTTAAACGCCTTTGACAGATCCATACTTTGGATTAGAAAATTTTAAAATTTATTTCTTTCGCTGCATGTGTACGTTCTAATCCCAACAATGTGATTACCATCTTGAATAATGGTGGAAGGGTGATTATTTAAAAGTTTGGATAAGTAGTGGCATTTTAGTAATTTTCACCAGACTATAAGAAATTTTCCCAAAAACATAGAAATGAAGAGAATAATTATCTAAATAATATTTGAGGCAAAATTGAGGTTAAAGTAGCATAAATGAGCCCAAAATGAATTTTCAGTAATTATTTAATATTTAGTTGATTAAAGGATTTTTAGTTAAATATAATTATTTAAAATATGAAGAGGCCTCAAACAATTGATTGAGTGGTGGGGAAATTTTCTTCTAATCTCTAATTACCTTGAATAGTGATTAATTAATCTATGATTAGTAATGGATTAATGAAGGATTAATGATGTGATTAAGAATGAATTAAAGCTTAATCATGTCATTAAGGGTTGAAAATTGCCAAGAATTCTTCTATCTTGTTTATATGATGGTTGGATTGAGTTAGTTTGATGATTATATAAATTTTTGGAATCCTAAACCCTAAGAAGTGCTGCTGGCCGAAATTATACATGCATGAGGATGAATGTTTTATGTTGAGTAACTACTACAGAATATAGTTTGAAATTCGCGCCCTTTTTTTAAAAAAGGGAGTAAAAAGTGAAGGCGGTCTACTTTTGGCGCCCTATATAAATGTCACATTTTGGCGCCCCACCTTAAGATAGGGCGCCAAAAGTGTGACTTCTGGCGCCCTATATATTAAATAGGGCGCCAAAAGTTTCAACATATAGGGCGCCAAAAGCCCTTCTGAACGACAAGCCATGCATTGATAGCGCGCAGACCACCACTTCCCCATGTATAGAGTAGACCGGCCACACCTCCACTTCTCAGCTTCTATCTTCTCCCTTCTCCCGTGCGCTCCAACCTCGCTCAAGCGTCGTTGTGCCCAACCTTCCCTTCTCGGCTTCTCTCTTCTCCCTTCTCCCGTGCGTTCCTCCAATCTCGCTCAAGCGTCGCTGTGCCCAACCTTGTCCAAGCGTCATCGTCCAAGCATCCAGATTCTTCCAAGCGTCGTCGTCTCACCAAGAAAGCTCAAACCTCGTCATCTCGCTGGCTGTCTTCTTCTTCTCTAGTTCTCAAGTTGGCTTGCAGGTAAGATTCTTCCCCATTTCACCATTTAGCTGTACATGCATGTCTCTTATTTTAATCTTGCTTACATATCTTCTTATTCTCATTATAATGAATTACCCATTTACCATGACGGTGAGAGTTTATCTTTTCATTGTTCTTGTTCTATTTTCCAGTTTGCATGAGCTTTTTTGCTAGAAGGAGGCATTAGTGATTGTACTCTCTCATTTCCAGCTAGTAAAGAGGATATACGGCCACTCATAACTTGGTTATTTTCGGATTCCATCTACAATCTTACTCTTTTCTGCTCAAGTCATTGTCACAGAGTTTTGGTTCATTTCATTATGCATTAATGAATTTTGTATTTCTCCGCCACAATGACTTTTGCTTATAATACTGATATGTTTTTATTATGTCTAGCATTGATCTAGTGTATAAAATGAAACTGTAAACTGAATCAGACAGTAAAAGGGTTAAATAAAATTGCAAAGATTTTTTTAAAAAAATCTATATAGGGCGCCGTATGGACACGCTACTGCGCCCTATATATCAATATAGGGTGCCGTAGGGTCACCCTACGGCGCCCTATTTTAAAATATAGGGCGCCATAGGTCTATCCTACGGCGCCTTTCATCATATAGGGCGCCGTAGGCCCTAACTTTCTACTCCCCTCACATATGCGTCCCCCGAAAAAGGGCGCCAATTGGGTTCAAAATATGGGGTAAAATGTACCTTTTGTAGTACTGAGTAATGGTTGGAAATGTAAAGTCATTTTTCTTATAACATCAATTAACAAAATATTCAATTAAAAATTCTTTGTCTAAACAATATCAAAACCATTACTGTGTGTTAAACCATCGAAAGTTCGAACTAAACATAAACAACTGGTACATCAAGTGGTCAAAATAAATCAGAGTAGGCAGGATGAGCCCTAACGTGGCAATATATAATAATCCAACATAATCAAAAATATGTAAGCACTACTTTTAGAGAAAGTAGCTCAAGCTTCCCGAGTCTTCCCTGACGGATCAACACGAGAATTACCACCTGGAAAAATGTTAAAACAATAGGGTGAGACAAACGTCTCAGCAACCAGCAATTCCATCTCATTGGGCATACGAATAAGTGCCCATGAGATGTCAAGTGGGATCACAGTGAATATAACATCATAGCAAAAAGTCACTTAGTCAACATCTATATATATAAGCATACTTATTTATCAATTTACGACATTATAAATTCATATTTATATCATTACAAAGTTGCACAAAAATCAATGCATAAAATTTCTTTCTCTGACCTCCCTTATTTCCTCCCGAGCCTTATTTCCTCTAAATGAACCCATGGGCTAGTACTGTCCCGTGCAATTGGTAGTACAAATATCGAGCTCTCCGATCGAGTGATATGGACCGACCAAAATTCACAGACAACAAGACCGAACCATAGGTTCCCCTCTATTAGAATAGTGGGGTGTCATTGCCCTATCAAATACAATTGGGCCAAAGGACTAAGCAGCGTACACCTGGTAGCCCACCACCTTATTTCCTCTTTTTGTACAAGAAAATCACCCCCTTATTTCCTCTAAAATAATCTCCCATCAAATCAACATCCACCACTCCCTCTCATATCATCAAATAATAATAAATCTATTATGTATCATGATCAATTTCACAAGTTCTCATTGCAACATTTTTAATATTATGAAACAATACCATCAATACATATAAATCACCTTTTATTTTATAATGAAAATAGGTTCCACAAGACAATTTCATTAACAATATAGTTTCATTATTCAACTCGAATATAATGACACTTTTCGTAATTCTAAATATTTAAAATCACTCATAAACATGTTACAAGCATGCACAAAGAGAGGAAAGTGGTTACCTCTCACCAAGTAATAAAATATTACCACAATGGTAAATCCTCGTCCAACACCAACAAGTTTCTATAAATAGTCTACAAAATTAAATATTACCACACATTAGTCTACAATTAATTTGGGTAGTAAAATTATTGCTCAAAAGATTTGAAATTATTAGTTCAACTTTTACTAATATTATTATTTATACCGAAATTTTAATTTAAAGTTTAGGTTTTAAACATATAAGATTTATTAAATTATAAAGCCTTAATTTATTGAACAATCTAAATCAATTGAAAATTTTAATAATACCTCTAATATTTCAAATAAATTATTTAAATAAATTTTGATAAGTAAAAGTACCCAGATAAATTTATTTACACACTTTTTATCATAAATATATATACCACATAAATATATATACAAATACGTGTATATATATTTAAAAAATAATATAATAGCAAAAATAATAAATCAACTCCCATCAATTTAATTGTTTAATCACCCTCTATTTATCTAAAATATTATTTATATCAAAAACCATATCTTTCTAAACGTAATTGAATTTTTAAAAATACTCAAGATGTCAAATAAATAAATTTAATAGCATAGATCTTAGTTATAAAAATATATCTACAATTTTATGGTCTTTTACAAATAAAACTTAAACTGGCTGAAAATTTAACTCCCATCAATTTAACTCCCAAAAATAATAAATCAACTCCCATCAATTTAATTGTTTAATCACCCTCTATTTATCTAAAATATTATTTATATCAAAAACCATATCTTTCTAAACGTAATTAAATTTTTAAAAATACTCAAGATGTCAAATAAATAAATTTAATAGCATAGATATTAGTTATAAAAATATATCTACAATTTTATGGTCTTTTACAAATAAAACTTAAACTGGCTGAAAATTTAACTCCCATCAATTTAACTCCCAAAAATAATAAATCAACTCCCATCAATTTAATTGTTTAATCACCCTCTATTTATCTAAAATATTATTTATATCAAAAACCATATCTTTCTAAACGTAATTAAATTTTTAAAAATACTCAAGATGTCAAATAAATAAATTTAATAGCATAGATATTAGTTATAAAAATATATCTACAATTTTATGGTCTTTTACAAATAAAACTTAAACTGGCTGAAAATTTAACTCCCATCAATTTAACTCCCAAAAATAATAAATCAACTCCCATCAATTTAATTGTTTAATCACCCTCTATTTATCTAAAATATTATTTATATCAAAAACCATATCTTTCTAAACGTAATTGAATTTTTAAAAATACTCAAGATGTCAAATAAATAAATTTAATAGCATAGATCTTAGTTATAAAAATATATCTACAATTTTATGGTCTTTTACAAATAAAACTTAAACTGGCCGAAAATTTAAATCTCAAAATGTTTTCTAATCAACATAATATTACTACCATTAGAAAGAGAAAATATTTGGAACAATTTTCATAAAAGAAGTTAAATGAAAATAAGTCATTTTTTACTTATCTGAATAATCCTAGAAGCAAAACCTTAGACTGGAAAACACCCTTTTATATGCCTCTCTCCAGCACTCCTATTCCTCTCTGTCTGCTGGCAACGCTCTCCTTTCAACAGTGGTGTGTGCATGTGTGAATATGTGTGCGAAGTGGAGGATGAGGATGTGGGGGGATATTTATAGTACCCCTCACCATCTTCACGTTGAGACTCCCAATTTTTTTCGTAATATAATAAATTCATGATGGTGATGGATCACCACTCATCACCATCACATTGTCCTCTCATGTGATAGCTTTAGCTGTCTTCATTTTTTTAAACTATGGCTGCCTTGACCATCACCCTACTTCTCCCACACTACACGCCACCTCTGTCATTTCATTTTTTTAACTCACCCTTTAATATTCCCCTACTACTCTCCCCATCCCCTGTACATCTCCTCCGCCACGCATGCTGCCTTGTCTTTTATTTTTAAACAAAACCAAAAGCTACTCGGATTGCCATTGCCACACGTTAACGAGTGGCAGTATGCAAGATAGGTTGTTACAGGAAAAGGGTCTAAAAGTAAGATTATGCATGTGTAAGGAAAGAGAAGTTGAAAAATCATGTTGCAATTTTTCTGTACTGTTTCAGCCTGTAGGAAAATGGAAGAAGGAATATGTTTTTAATGATTTTGATACTTCCATTGAGTTTAAAATGAAAATTTGCGTAGGGTACAAGGGAGAAACCAAGTTTGGAAGTATTAGAAACAAAGATTGGAATTTTGTGCAACAATTTACCTAAGTTGCTGTTTTGTATTGAAAGGGAAAGAGGATTATTTTGATCTATTTGAGTTTTAAAATGGAATCTGCATGCAAAAATATAAGGGAAAAGTATGTTCAATTAATTTTGATGCATAGGGATGTACAAGTGCAAAGTTAGGTTAAAGAAAGCAAGTTAAGAATAGTTATGAAGAAGTGATGCTATAATGGTCCAAATGAGTTAGTAACATTTATGTGATGTTATTTAGGGCCATCGAACATTAAGGAAAGAGTTGGAAAGCAAGGGACCAAGAAAAGTAAGGAGAAAGAGGTAACTTAGCAATTATTGTTTTAATTACATGTCATAGTATTTATTACATGATTACTCACTTTACTATGATTTGCTTAACATGCCATGGTATGAATGATAAGGTTATGACATGATGAAGAATTGTCTCTATACTATGTTGTGTAATATATGAGGTATGCATAGCAATTTATTTTCAGGGTTAAGTAAATTGGGCATTTATCATGTTAAATGAATGTTATGTGATTATATAATAGTTACTTATACTACTAAGATTCACAAGAATCTTACCCAATCAATGTAACCAAACCTTAGGGCTAGCTTTATCCAAGAAGAGAAGAATAAAGAAGGAGAATGCTTGGAGGTTTGGTAAGCGCTTGATGAGTATTTGTGGAAAGTTGTAAATCCCCATAATGGTATTACGTGTTGATTATGATTGATAGCATATGTAGTAGTAGATTTTATCTTCAAGCATGCTAGAATAGGTCAAAATGCTCCAAAAGCAGAGATATTGCAAGCTAAATCAACCATATCTCAATTGGACCAAATATGACCAAAGAGGGGATAAAAGTCAACAAATTTAGATCTAAAGTTGACCATCTCATTTTGAAGCAATCGAGTGAGTTAGGAAGTGAGATTTTACCACTAAATGGATCTAATTTTTGTGTTTAAAATGAGTTACTACAAAATGTACTTTTTATGCCCTATTTTTAACCCAATTGGCGCCCTTTCTCAGGGGGCGTGTATGTGAGGAAAGTAGAAAGTAAAGGCATACTGCGCCCTATATAATGTGAGGCGCCGTAGGCGAGACCTATGGCACCCTATATTTCAATGTAGGGCGCCGTAGGGTAGACTTACGGCGTAGGGTAACACTTATGGCGTCCTATATTGCAATATAGGGCGCCGTAGGTATATTTTTAAAAAAAAATATTTAACCCCTCTAGGTAATTTCATTTTGAAAAACACAGATTCATCATCATCAAGAAGAAAATCAAGAAGCGATTAAATTGAAGCAGCGAGCTACTAATAATAAGCAATAATAATCCTCAACAACATTGATCAGGATCCACAAAATTTGAAATGGAAACGAGCAAATGAAATCAAACTCACGAAGCCATAGCCCTTGGATCTGCCGATGGCCTTATCGGAGATAACGACGGCCTCGAGGATCTCACCATACTTCTGAAAAGCAAAACTAATCGGCTGCGCTGAAAGCTGATGAATCTACACTACTGTTCTCTGTTTATAATCTATCGTCCCACATTCCAAAATGGAAGCTTCACTTGGAGTTATTTCAGAACTAACAGTAGCGAAGTGCAGTAAAGTTCTAAGTGAGGATGACAGAGAACAGATCAAGGATACCTGCTAAGATCCCACACCATGAATCTCCTACCAAGACAACAAGAAGCCAAAATCTGATAGAGAAATCTCACTCTGATTTTAACTAGTAAAAATCTCTCTCGTTGCCGGTGATTGAAGAAGAAGAAAATTTTCTTACAGCATCACACACTGGTTCGAGAAATAAAGAAACCCCAAATCCATAAATGATCAATGTTCCTTAACACAAATCTAAAACTCATGCTTCGAAGATCTAGTTTCCATACACACAAACAAATTGCTAAGTATTTTAACAGTAAAGTAGAATAATCAAGGTCGGGTTTCATTTATTTTCTAAGCTACTCGGACTTGATATATTTGGAAATTTTAGAGTTCTTTCATGCTCATCAAGAGATCTAATAGGCGGTTAGAATCGCAAGAAAAGAGTGAGACCTAAATTTGCAATAGACTCATGGGTGATGGGACGCAGCTAGGGGAAAAAAAAATTACTGACGCGCAAGCAGAACCAGTAACGGTCTTCGTGGGAACTGCGAATCTCTGGTGCGGTGAAGTCCACGAACTTGGGCGCTTCAATCTTCTCATAGAAATCATCGTCTATTTCCTCTTCTTCAATCATCGGCAACGAAGGAGCTTATGCGGCCATATCCAATCCATACTTGTTGGCGCAGAGCCGGTGACCTTCGGATGTTTGGCATCGCTGCTCTTCTGCCATTTTGAATCTGTCATTTTGTTCGGCGCCCTTTCTCCTCGAAAGGGCGCCTAGGGGGGCTTATAGCGCCCTTTATGAGAAAAGGGCACCTTAGGGCAAGCCTTATGACACCCTTTATTGGAAAAGGGCGCCGTAGGGGCCCTAAGGGCGCCCTTTATGGGCAAAGGGCGCCGTAGGGCGCCTAAGGGCACACACTATGGCGCCCTTTTGCCTTGTAAAGGGCGCTTAAACGGGCGCCTTTTGGCGCCCTTATACAGAATAAGGCGTCATAGAACTACTTTAGGCACCCTATTCCGATATAGGGCGCCAAAAGGTGCCCACTGCCACTTTTATGCGCCTTATATTGCATGTAGGACGCCTAAAGTTTTTCTAAAATTTCAAAAATGCCACCGCCTTTACTTTTTACTCCTTTTTCACAAAAAGGACGCGAATTTCAGTAGTAAAAGGTATTCTCTGTAGTAGTGGTAGTAATTCGTCATAATCCGATAACCATACTAAGAGATATGCCCTTTCAAAGTTGGATAAAAATACTGAAAAAATAGAAAATGACTAAATGAAGAGTAACATTTGAAATTGAAATTAGGCATGAATTTGAATTGAAATTGTCCAAAAATTATTTTTTTCTCTCAAGTTTATCTAGTTATCTTCTCATAAATCTTGGAATCACTCAATTTCTATTTTCTTACAATTAATTTTGATTTTTCAAAATTGAGGTCATTTTTAGCGGGTTATGAATAGTAACCCGAAAGAAAATTTTCAAGTTTCATTTTTCACAAGTTATGGGCAATTAAAGTGATTCTAAATGCTTCCGTTAGGTATGTTAATAGGATAAAACTAAGGGTATTACAAAGAGTTAAATGTGCATTAGGGACTTACTTAAGCCTCAACTTAACCAAGAGATTGTGGTTTGGCCCTCCTTATATACGATGGATGCATGAGTTCCGCGTGTTAGATGAATTTTTTTTTTTAAAAAAATAAAGCTCTAGAAGAGCTATATTATCGATTATTATTCATGAAATGAAACATATTATTAGTAAGATATTTCATATGACATGATAACCAGAAGTTTACCAATGATTGAGAATAGTCTTATATCATTAAGGAACCGGGCTTCATTAGTAATTTATTCTAGTAGAAAGACAAATAAAAAAGTATTTATATCATTAAGGGACAACTAGTTTCTTGATTCTTCTTTTATACATAAATTTTAGAAAAAGGGGTCGGGTTCACTTACAATTCAAGGATAAGACACCTGATTCATGATCCGCTGGAGCTAGTTTATTGATTATAGACAAGGTATATTTTTGTGATAAAAGTCTCACCTATTTTTCATCTTCGATAATCTTCAGTGATAGTGAGTGTTTCGATTAATGATTTTACAAAATTTCAAATAAGCATGTGAGAGTAATTTTTTAAAGTGATTTTACGTAATCTAAATGTTTCGGTGTCAAGTGTTTGAATTAGTTTTTTTAAAGCAATTTTTCGCTATACGAAGTAAGTATATGAGAAAATTTTTATCTCAACTTACATAAAAATATTTTTTGTAATAGCTTTCTTTCATTCATTTGTATGATAAAAAGGACGGGCTCTTTGTTTTACCAGTTATTCTCGCCTATTCATTAGTTTTCTTATCAAACCAACCGGTACAGTGTTATACTGCTTGACAACATTTTAAAATTGTCAAATAAAATTACAACAGAGGTCTTAAGTTAATTTAAACTAATGATCCTGATTTAAAATTTTAAAAAAAAAACTAAAACCGCGACAACCATGCACCATTGAACTTCAACGGCTAGTTTGACAGATGGACTGAGGAATCAATTTCTTTACTGCTTTTATAAAAATTATCCTTTTCCCCCTCCCTACTAAACCAGAACAGTTTAATTGAGTTTAAAAAAGGAAAATTTATTATGAGGTGTCAGATAAAGAATTTATTTAAGGAATGGTCCTATTGAATAAAATATTTATTCTGAGGTCCCGTTGACAACATGAAGTCCTGTATTGACAACACTATGTGCTGGTGTTGACAACACCTCATATTGTTAATGAGACCTCTGATTAAATATTTTCATCTATGGAATCATTTTGTAAATAAGTTATTTATTTGGGACCTCAGACTAAATTTCCCGAAAAACTAAATTTCCCTAAAAAATAAAGAAAGTAAAAGTTAATAGTAGAAATATTTATACCCTAATAACTCCTCTGTGACTTGTGAGATTGTTCATGGTTTGCATGACTATTCAATTTATTTGTTAATTAATATATTTTTAAAAAAATAGTTTATATTGTTTCAATTATTATTGATTCATCCCAGGTAAACTATAGTTAGGTCGCTATTCCTGAACTGTCCACAAATTTAAGGTCCCGTTTGGAAACGCGGTAAAAAAGTATTTTTACGTAAGTCGATATAAATATACGGATGAAATTATCTCATTTTATAAAAAATAATATTAAATACGCGTTTAACTTTTAGAAATATTATTTTAAATAAACCTTAAATATTACTCTAGGCCGCCCAACAAGTAGCAGGACAATACAAATACAAAAACACGAAAAGACTGGGGAATCTATTTTCCTTATTTTTATTTTCCAGAATTCACCTAACCAGTTAATACTTAACAGCATTCCTTTTTCTTTTTTGACAACACAGTTAAATAACATTTTCAAGGGCGCCTTCAACCAAAAAAAGAAAAAACACACTTCCAAACTAAAGTTGTGCTTGATGGGACATTCAAGCTGGATGATCCTTTCTTCTAGAAGTCGTCTCCTCCATAGTCGTCTCCTGCAAGATCAGCCTCCACTCTCTCTGCGGCTTCATCTGCAATATGATCCTCTAAAGCATCAACCCCTTCTGCAAGTGCGAGTCCACCCAATACTCCAGCCACTGCGCCCACAGCCAATCCCGTCCCCATCCCACCAAACTTGCTCTTCTTCTCCTCGCCAACATACGCCGGCTGGCTCCCCTGATCATAACCGTAACTCGGCTGCCCGTACGCCGTTGGAGGTGGCGTCGCATTGTACCCACTGTATGGGTACCCAGCCTGCGGCGGCGCTGAATGGTACGGATCTTGCGGCGGTGGTGCGCCGTATGGGTAACCATACGCCGGTGGGCCACCAGAGTAATCACGCGACCCCGATGACGGTGGTACGCCGTAAGGGGGGGCGTAATACGAACCAGGCGCAGTGTAGCCTATTTCTCTGATGGAAATGCCAGCCTCCACCTTACCATGTGGCCGCCCCGACGGTCGCTTCAGGGTCAACTTGCGGGTGGTGCGATCGCCGATTCCGACGTCTTGAAGAACCTCGTTGAGCTTAAGCTTAGCCGAGCCGATGAGCGGCTTGGTGTCCTCCTCGGATCCGGCATGGACGACGTCGATGTAGAGGGTGAAGTCCTCAATGGGACCGGGCGGCAAAGGGATCCGTAGCGTCTCATCCCAACAGGCTTCAGTGTCGCCGGATTCGTCGACCCTGGTGGAGCACTTGTTCTTGGGATCAACCCAAACGACAGCGTATGGGCGATTGGGGCCGTGACGCCAGTTCACATTCTTCAGTTTTTTCGCAGATTCGATCTTAATTTCTACCTCGTAGCGAGAACCCATGGATGATGTTGAAGATAAGGAAGAGTATTTAATCAATGAGAGAACTTGGAATGCGAAAACCAGTTGGGTGATTCTGGTATTTATAGGTCAGTGATGAAGGAGAAGAGTGGTAGTGTTTGGCCCCTGGTTTATTGAGATAATTACAGGAATATGCCTTGGGTTCGGATCTCTAGAATGATGTTTGTTTACGGGTGAATTATTTTAAAATGACGAGTTATAAATTAATTACTTTAAGTTGCTTATTAATTTTAGTTACTTCACTTTTTAATAGTATTCCTCAACTTATTATTAATAATCTCTTAAAATTTTAGAATAATTAATTTGTAACAGGGAATCTAAATACAATTTTTTTTATTTTTCTGATTGTGTTTTCATTTTTACTTTCTTTAATGCATTTATCATTATTTTATAAAACCACACCTCTTAATATTATCAATTATTTTAAACTTTTGCTGGTCCAAAAAAAAAAAAAATTCTTTTAAACTACAAGTCTTTACAATATCATCTCATTTTAATTACGTTAAGCTTTAACACTCATGTTATATTTTTTCATGTACATCCATCACCATAAAATATTCTATAGACTTCTTAATATATTTTTCATATGCATTTAGTATTTTAATTTAATTATTTTGAAGTATTGAGCATTTTAAAATATTTTTTAGATGCATCCACCTCCTTAAAATATTTTTTTGTCCATGTTGCATCAAAGCGCAAAAGTAAGGGGCGACAAAACAAAGCGCAAAAGTAATGTAGATTGAAATATGAAAAAAAAAAATATTTCAAGCGCTCAATACCTGCAAAATATTTCATGATGTTGCATATATAAAATTTCTTCAAGTGGCTAACCGTTTTAAATTATTTATATAGTTTTCTCAATTATAAATATTTATCTCATATACTCTTAATTTAGTTGTTTGTGAAAGCAACGGCTTTAATAACTATAGCATGACTTTTATTTAATATGAACCTAAACTAATTTTGTCCAATAAACCGGAACATAAATTATATATAGATACAAGGATGTGATGATAAGCATAATGCTTTTTTATGTTTATATTGACAAAATCAACCAGATTATAAGACTTGAAGAGTTAATTTCAATTTTCAATTTTTTACAGCCCTTGTTATAATTATAATAAAAAGAACGTGGATCTCGGGCTGTTAGTTTGTTTTATTCATCCTATTTGTACTGTTTTTTATAGCGTTTTTCTTGTCGTACCTTCGAAAACAGTGCCCTACAATGACTTTTTTTTAATACCCTTATTATAATTTACATTTTTTAATTATTTTTATAAGATATTTTTTTGCCAGTATTTTTATAAGATATGATAACCGTGGAATCATGTAAATTTAAAATGTAATTAAAATAGGTTAAATTTAATAAATATATAAAATATAATTTATTTGGAGAATGGGTAGCGAGGTGATAATTAATGCAATGAGAGACTAAGCAATAAAAAATAATAAAAAAAGTCTTGGGCAATAAATTATAATCATGTGGTTATATTTATTTTTTAGTTTTTAAGGCAAATCACAATATTAAAAATATGAATATATAATTTTACCTTATTTTCGTATATAACAAACAGGGTAAATTTAAAAAATTATTAGATTTTAAAAAGTTAATAATGTTTAAAGTTTTTAGTGGCAAAAATAAATATATTAAAAGTGATTTATAAATAGAATTTGAGTATTATTTCAAAAATAGGAATAAATAATCCCTAAAATTATGTTTTTAGATGTTTCAACTTTTGAATATAACCAAAGGATGGAATACAGGCTTAACCTTTACAAGCCCAAACGTATGTTCAACAATATTTTTTTATAAAATTAAATAATTTATTTTACATATTTACCTCAATTTATATAAAAGTATTTACTTTTCTACCATATTTTCAAACGGATTCCTAAACAGTGGAGTTTGAAGTGAGGGAATATTGTCCAGGGTGTGGAATGAACGGGGAGAGATATATCTTGCAAATTAAGCAATCGTCTCCTTCCTTGGATGCAGACCTTTATTACCTTTATTTTGAATCGGAAGAGAGTGCATTTAATTATTTGTTCAGATCTGATTTACTGCTGAAAGGTGATATTAATATTATTATTCAGATATGATTTACTGCTTAAAGGTGATATTAACTGCGTTTGGTATTCCGTTAAGAATGCCGTTTTGACTCCCAAAATCCATTCTCATGCAAGTCGAGACAAAATTCCTCTCACATAAAGTACCTCAGAATCTGTGTCCGTTTTCTCAACGGATTTCCAAACGAAGCCATTTATTCCTCGTACGCGTAGTGGCCGGTAGTGCTGCGACATTCAATACAGTGAAATTAATATCTAAACCCAATCAATCTCTCTCTCTCTCCTCCCTGGCGAGACGCATAGTCGTTTGTTTTCTTCTTCTCTTTCTTCTCCCTGGCGAGACGCATAGTTGTTCGTTTTCTTCTGAGAGAGAGATTGGTTGGGTTTAGATAATGATATTAATATCACTGCATTGAATATCGCAGCACTACGCGTACGCGGAGTTAACACGGGCGTCTTTCTCGTCTTTTGAGAAGAGGCCAATGGTAGAGCCGGTAATATGGGCGGCCCGGTGGGTTCGGGCCGGCCCGTTATGGGTTTTGAGCCCAGTGGTCCGGGCTCAAAATACCCATTTTTATATGGGTCATAATTTACCAAACCCAACCCATAACCGGTGGATTGGTGGGTTGGGCGGGCCGGCCCATATTTTTTTTTCTATTTTTTAATTTTTTTAAAAAATAATATAATGAAATTTTTTGTCATAAGTCTAAAGTCCTAAATCATAAAAATACATTACAACATCATAAAGTTCAAAATTTAAACCCTAAACATCAATACCTCTACCGAACCAAAGCCAAAAACAGGGATCCCAAACAGTATCTTTAATTAAAGATAAAAATATCAACATCTAGAACGC
>JANTPZ010150501.1:0-21832 GCA_025593235.1 Vachellia pachyceras | reverse complement strand
TGCATTATTGGAATTAATGGCTAAGATTAAGTCTTGCAACATAAGTGTGATCTAAGGGATGAGATGATGCCACACAAGGGACAAATGCTTGCTTCTTACTGGCCCTCAAAAAGTGATAATCATGGCTGTAATTTCTGGTTAGAAATCTGGTTACATTAACCAAACTGGATCCCATTCGGTTACCGATTGCACTTTTTACCGGTAAACATAACTTTATTCCGGTAAATCTTTTTCTACTTTTCTGGAGATATTTTCTTTCTCATTTAATCTCCATATTTTCATCTTGAATATAAAAAAGTTATTATCCCCAAAATACCCCTTACTTTCCTCAAATTTTACAGGATTAATTTATCCTGTCCAAAATCCCTGAAAACGTACAATCAGAGAGCAAAATTCTTTTAGGGCCTTGAAAAATACTACATTTTTCACTGATTCTCTAGACCTTTTTCTTTTCCCAAAATGCCCTCTAGATTGTCCAAAATTAATTTTTGAAATAATTATATTTCGGGGATTTTCGGGTCTTTTTCCCAATTTTCTGGAAAATCGCCTTAATCGTACACTGGTTAATAATTTTATTAAATACTATAAAATTCACTGGATTTTTCCGTATTTTGCCTAAATTTTTGGAGGGCTCCTGATACCTTAAATAATTATTTTTCTCCGTTTTTCCCTTCAAAATTATATAAATAAAAATCTAGTCCGAGTTTGGAAAATCCATGTTTCATGGTTGTGATCAGTGAGTCGGGCTCTGTCTATTGGGCATCTGAAAATTTTGGTCAATAGTTGACTTTTGACTTTGACTTTGTCAAATGACCAAAATGCCCTTCCACTTTCTCATAATTACTATTTTTGCCCTTACTTTCTCTACTTTTCCCAAAATTACCATTTTGCACTTACTTTTAATACTGAAAGACCTTTATGCCCTTGGTCTTTTATTAAATGACATATGGGTCATTTCCTAAAGGTCACTCATCCTCACATTACTCTAGGGCAAGTACACTTAACTTTGAAATTCCTACGGAACTCCATACACTAAGCCAGATCTAACTTTACAACTTCCGGCTATAACTTTCCTTTCTTTATGAGCTATCTACCTCTGGTTTCCCTTTTCATTTTCTAGTTATCGGATTAGCATTTAATTTAGCTAGCAGAAAAATTATGGATATTACATCTACCATTTGAGAGGAAGTCTCTTTTATTCAGTCTTTTGAATTAAACTCTCTTAGGGATCGATTTACTATTGTATCTGCCATTATCCTTGTCAATTCCTTGACAGATGTTTTTACTAAATTCTGTAGTCCTGGACTCATGAGAATACATTCTTAATGCATTGATCATTTTAAAGTTTTTGAAAGGCTTTGTCCAGGAGTACAAAGGCTTAAGTGTGGGGGAATTTGATTTAGCATTATTTATACCACTTTTGTACTTGAATTTCCAGAGTTTTTAATTCAATTTTAGCCCTTCATGACCCTTCTTGTGCTTAATTAAAGATTTAGAGTTGTTGATCTTGATTAGCGTGATTTTGGGTGCATCTGCCATGAATAATGATATAATTGTGCTTAATTTCTATCATGAGCAAGTTATACTTCAAATATTTGCTATTTCATTTCAGGAACTCTGAACAAGAACATGAGAAGGCAGCTCTAGGAAAGTTCGCCGCGGCCAAAGTTCAATCAGGCAAGCAAGAACTCTTGGGAGAGGTTCTCCGTGGTGAATATCGTGCAGCAGCAACGAATCAGGCTCCAAATGGAAACAAAACCCGACCCACCTTCTTGGATCTGACCCTGGACGGTTAATGCACACCAAATAGGGTAAGTTTCGAAGGAGGAACAGGAGGTGGAGGCAGAGAACACACCCATTCACATTTTCTCTAATTCTCTCTACTTACACAACCCTAATCTCATCCCATCTCACCCCTAATCCATCCATGCATCTCCAATCATCCATCTGGAGTCCTATTTCATTTCACATGAGTAGTTGAGCATCTCCCTTCCTCTTGGAGATGAAGTTGGCATGAGTTCAATGTTTCGAAAGGGGAGTATTGGTTTTCAATCTGTATTTATGTTATGGATTACATAGTTGCTGAGTTAGGACTTGTAATTTGTGCGTAGATTCTTGGTCTCGGTCGAGCCAAACTTGGATTATTTGTGTATTGAACTTGCTTTGTGTTTGACGTGGTAGAGTGAAGTATCATTTCTACCTATTCAATGAAATCTTTATTGCTCTCTTTTATCTTCCTAGTTGTGCTTGATTTTAGAGGCAATATTATGTTGAGTTGAATTTTGCACCTTGCGACTTCCGTACACACACCAAGTGTTTTTAAAGGGTTTCATGGATTGGAGTTCATTACATGGAATTTCTGACCCAGCGAGTTGTTGGGGTTTTCATTACGAAACTTAGTGCGAAAACTACTACTTTCCCTAATCTTTTGTGAATTAATAGCCTAATTCATTTTCGAGAGGAAATCCATCATCCAACACTTTTTACATTTCAACTCTGCTTTCACTGTTTTACTCAATCCCAAAAACACCAAAAAGAAATTTCATTTTGTAATTAGCTTTAGGTAGATAGCAATTTTGAATCAACAGCGGTTTATATTTGCAAAGCAAACCTAAACAAGGAGGGTGAAATTTTGCAAAGCAACCCTATAGTGCAATCCTTGGAAATCACAAATCTTTTTGATCCATTTCCATTGCATTACGAAGACAAAGTTTTATCACGTGTACCAACTGGATAGGATCAACCAACAAAACAAGGAGGGTGAAATTTTAACAAATGCTTACACATATTAAGTGTGTAAGAATCCTGTTGCAACTACTTCGTACTACCACTCGGTTAATTTGTGTGACCGGCAATATCCCCAATACTTACCCTATCACTAAGCTCCACATGACTATTCTTAGACCATTAGCCCTCCCTTTGGGTCTCTGGTTCTCTTGAAATTCCTCGATCCTTCTTAACCTCTAATCTAGTCTAAGGATAGTTGCATGCAGTTGACTCAAAATTTCATCATTATTTGGCGACAGTTGATTTGGTTGATTAGGTGGTACACAACTTTTACCCACATCAGTCCCCATCCTTTTAGTACTTACCATCTCCCCACCTAAGGATGAAACCCATAAGGAAAAAGGTCAGTACAATAAGAATGGAAGGAGAGACATGTATGGAGATTATATATTGCCATGTGTGACCTATATTCAATGCATTACAAGACAAAGGGTCTTAAAACCTTAGGCTCTGGATACCAACTTGAAACATCTTCATCCATAATCCTCGAAATAAAATTCCCATTTAAATCAATAAAAAAATAAATTTAATAATTCATCACAACCTAGAGATGACTTAATGCCATTTAAACATTAACATTGTTATCCACAATTAGAACTTCCCACGTAGGAAAATAATAACTATCAAAAATACCCTCATTGAGTAACATCAGCATATTAGCAATGATACATTCACATCCAATATGAACAAAATAACATGAAGAGTATGCACAGCCTAAATATATGGCAATATATTCATCTCCCCCATAAATGTCTCAAAAAGAGGAGGCCCTACAAAAGACTGACACAATACTATGCCTTTGGCTCTTTTCCTTTCCGTCTACCAGTATTGGGCCATCTTCTAAAAATGTTGAAACCATGGGATGAGACATAAGTTTCAATAACCAACAAATAATTTATCAAATATTCAGGAAGGGTTATAAGAGGTGAAGTTAATTTAAAAGTATATTGATAACATTGGTAAACCAAAAAGAGTACTTGGTCACCAAATAGATACCAAATATAATAATATACTCTAGATAGAGAAGTTGGCAGAATAACAAAGTTCCAATTGAAATTAATAACCAAATATATACCAACACGTTACAACACAATCTATACACAATTCGCTTCACCAAAACTCCTCCTTGCATCACCTGACATGGACTCTAACGGGTAACGATAGAAGACTTGGTTAGAGTTAACCATCAATATGAGGTTAATGAGCCTCCTTCCTAGCCACCCACAACTGGGTCCAAGCCTAGAAGGTGTCATCCTCTTTATAGTCGCCCACAACTGGGTCCAAGATTCACGCTAAAGCAAATATACAATACCACAATGATCCAAGTCTAAAGCTTAAGTCACCAAAACACTATTAATCTACACATTTGATTATATTACACATTAATATGATGCTAATAAAACAATTATATATAAAAATTTAAAGAAACTTATTTTCTTTCCAAACTTTAAGTTCTCCAACAATTCTCCACTTACAATTATAATTCAAAATCTTTATAAAATCTCCTTTCTATCATCCAAGAGTTCTATTTCATTTCTTAAAATTATAACCAATGCACCAAAAATCCCCAAAAATTGTTATATTCAAATCCTCAAAAATCACATAAATCAAATATCCTCAAACCTTATTAAAACCCCAATTTTCTTTCTTCCACAAACATGTCTCATCCAATAGAATCACTAAAAATATCTATATTTCCTCAATGCATCAAAAATACCAAATTTCAACACTTGAAGTTTCACAAAAAATTCTAATATTCACATTTCACCATCAAAATCTCATCCATTCAAAAATTGTTGTAGGCTCTAATGAATTAAAATAAATTATAAAACTTAAACTCAATTGGTATAAATATCCTATATACCCTAAAAATAGACATATTATTTAAAAAAAATTATTTAAAATTCTTAAATCAACCAATAACCAAACTAAACTGATTAAATCACCAATAACACTCTTAAAATCCAAAATAAATTGTTTAATACCATTTTCATTGGGCAAATAATCAATAAATAGTAATATTGGGTTTCATTATAAGAAAAATTGTCATATAAAAATAAACTAACCAAATAAAAAATTCAAACCAATTAAAACTATCCACTAACATCCCTCTATATTCCTATACTTTTATATTGTCAAAACTCAAAACTTCTTAAAACCCTAACACTAAAAATTTCCTTTAATCAAAACAAAATTACTATTGTATGAAAGAGGAAAATTCATAGAACAATTTTTATGAAGGATGTTTAGTGATTAAAGGTGGTTTTGCTTATCAAAATAAGCTCCAAAATATCAAGAATGGCTGATGAACGCGAACCAAGCGGATAAACAGGAGCAACACAGAAAAATAACGACTTTCTCTCTCTCATATGTTTAAATATACTTTTTGTCAAAAATTACTCAAACTGACCCAAAAGATTAAAATATAATAAAAGGACACTTCTTCCTTTTTTCCATTCACTCTTTCTTCTTCTTCTTATATATTATAATTTATTTTAAATTTCAAAAATTATATTTAAGTAAATCTATGCTATTAAATATCATAATAATAAATTTCAATTATCATAAAATAAATATTTTCTAATGATAATTTTTAAAAAAAAATTTAGGATGTTACAAATTGAGCTTGTTGAGTTTTTATGATTTTGAGAAGCATGAACCCTATGGAGAGGTGTTGCCCAAAATTTTAGAAAATGTGTAAGAGAATGATTTAAGTTTGAATCAGGAGACAAGAGGAGATTAGAGATAAGATTATATAAGTCTATGGAATGAAATCATGAAAAAGCAATTCTTCCCTTTCCATGAAGAATTTCGGTTTGAATCGGGCATAAATGAAGAGTTGGATTTTGATGATTTTAATGCTTCCATGAGTTTAACATGAAAATTGTGTAGAGTACACGTGAGAAACCAAGTCTAGAAGTATTAGAGTCTAAGATTGAAATGTTTTTCATTACAATCCTCGTTCTACTATATTTGCAGCGATTCATAATAAACGCTGTAAAGTTAGTAGCATGTTACATTATGTTCACAACGATTCTTTAAAACCGTTGCTAAATTGCTTGCCACGGTGGTTTTTGTAGCGGTTTAGTAAACCGCTACTACATGTACCTATAGCGGTTAAAACCACTACACATGCATAAATAAATTCTACTAATGCTCCCTTTTTCGGTAGTGAGTTTAAAGAGAAGGAGGTTTCTTTTGATCCATTTGAGTTTAAAAATGGAATCTCATGCAAAATCATATAGGTGAAGCATGTTAGATTATTTTTTAAGCTCATGAAATCAAAAGTACAAAGTTGAGGTTAAAGATAATAAGTAAGAGTAGTTATGAAGATGACATGTTTTCAATGGTCCTAATGAGTTTAGTAATTTATGTGTGATGTTTATTTAGGTTCATTGGACATTATACAAGTGAGGATGGAAGCTTGGACAATGAACCTCATAGTATAGAAAGAAAGAGAAACAAATAAATCAATTGAGAAATAATAAATTGTAAAGGTAGAAAACTTCACCCAACACTTTATGCTTAGTTGTGCTTGAATGAATTGCCATGTTTGTATATTGAAATCATGCATTTATGAAAGCAATCAAAGGTATTTTCTCTATAGTTCAACAACTTTATGTTCACTGTGTAATATCCTCATTTTCTGGTAGCTGAAGATAAGGGCTAAACGAAGGGCTACAAAGTGTTTAAGGGACCAGAGGGAGAATAAAAGTATAAGAGATGCCAAAGGTGCCATTGTGCAAGAAAATAAAATGTAACAGCAAAATGATCATTTTGGTAAAAGTCAAGGGCATTTTGGTCAAAATACTGAAAAATGACCCTAGGTACCAGGAGGTAGAGAAAAAGTCACTGATTGTCAATTGAGGCTTAGTTAAGGTTAAATAGACAAAAATTACCTTCACGGAACATTTTTACAGTAATTAATTTTTTTGGTGATTTAATGAGTTTTTAACCAAATATTATTATTTAAATTGTCCAAAGGCCTCATAAATGTAATATTAAAGTGATTAAAAATATTTTTTTGGAGTGCCCTAATTTATAAAATTGTTTCCAAAAGAAAGTTAGAAACAGTTTGCCAGAATGGTGATACAAAAGGCCGAAAATTGCTGAATTTGGATTTTCGGAAGAAAATTTATTAAGGGCACTTCTGAAAGGAATTTTGAGAAAAGAAAAATACCCTAGTGATCTTGTGAATTATGGGAATTTTTGAGGTATTGAAATGGCCTTAATGATAAGAAAATTCCCAAAAAGCATTTTTGGTAGCTAAAAATCATAAAAGTAAGGGCATTTTTGGAATTTTGATTTTTGGTCAGATTTTTATAAGTCTTCCTGCCATTATTCTGCCCCAATTTCGTGCTCCAACCAGAGGAGAAAGAGAGAAGAGCGGTAGGGCCATGGAAGAAGAAATTCATGCCAAAATCTCAAGGTAACTTTGGTTTAAGCTTGATTTCTTCCTACTAAACTCATCTATAACCTCTAATATCTCATTTAATCGGTATAAATTTCTATATGAGGGGTTGTGTGGTCTATTGGATGAGGAGGGTTTGTTAGAGAATTGATGAAAAGCAAGAATCACAAGTAATAAGTGGTGTAAATGAACTCTATGCATGTTTTGTGACATGTTGCTAGTAAGTTTGAGTTAATTTGAGCTTGTTATGAAAATTTGGCATCAAACCCTAACCATGGCTGCTCAACGAAATTGGTTATGCATGAAGATGAATGTATTGATGTTATATGTTGATTGGGAATTGGTTTAGGAATGAGATTATGCATGTGTTTGCAATGAGATGTTGATAAATCTCATTTTCCTCTGATTTCTGTCAATTTCGTGCATATGGGGTTATAAAGAGAAAGAATGTGATTTTGAATATTTTGATGCTTCCATTGAGCTTAGAATGCAAAATTGTGTAGGGTAAAAGTGAACCAATAATTTTGTAAGCATTAGAATCACATTTGGCAAAATTAGAAGCCAAAGACCTTAAATGGTTGAAAAGAGAGTTTTAGGAGTTGTTAAGTAATATGGTGCATTAGAAATGGCAATCTAATTATGCCAAATGCTTTATGAGATGTGTAGGAGTATCAAGGTGCCAAGAAGAAGTTTAAAGTGAAAGTGGAAGCCATATAGAGTTAAATTGGAAAGCTAAAGCTTCAAGGCAGCAACACTCCTAACGTTGACATCTACTTTGCATTGGTTTTATATATATTATTTGCCATGTTTTGTAACACCTCCTATTTTCCCCCTATATCTTCATATTAGATCACTTTTAAACCACTCTTGGTGTAATATCCACCATTTTCTGTAAATAGAAATAGAGGCCAAACCGATAGATATGAGATGAGTTAAGGCCCAGAAATAAGAGTACAGAAAGAGAAGATGTCAATGCACTAAAGAGACCATGGTCAATTTAGTCCTAAGGCTTTGAGATTACTAAGAATGTAAGCCAGGGACAAAAATGTCATTAAGTATAAAGACCAAGGGCAATATGGTCATTGGATAAAAAGGGTCAAACCAGTAGTCAGAAGTCAAGTTAAAACCCACAGATAGAAAGAGCGGAAAAAGTTGATGCCGATGGGCTGAATAACCCAAAGTTAGACCTGACTCAGCGGGAGAAATTTTATGAGAACTCCGTAGTTAAGCGTGCACGCCCTGGAGCAATCTCAGGATGGGTGACCTTCTGGGAAGGGACCCATATGTCATTTTACAAAAGACCAAGGACATAAAGGTCTTCCAGTGTTAAAAGTAAAGGTAAAATGGTAATTTTAGAAAAATAGAAAGTAAGGGCAAAATGGTAATTATGAGAATATGGAAGGGCATTTTGGTCATTTGACAAGTCAAAGTCAAAAGTCAAAGCCAAAAGTCAATCGTTGACCAAAAATTTACAGATGCCCAATAGACAGAGGCCGACTCACTGATCACAACCGTGAATCACGGATTTTCCAGATTCGGACTAGATTTTTATTTATATAATTTTGAAGGGCAAAAAGGGGAAAAATAATTATTTAAGGTACCAGGAGCTCTTCAAAAATTGAGACAAAAATATGAAAAAATCCAGTGAAATTATTACCCAGTATACGATTAAGGCGATTTTCCCGAAAATCGGGAAAAAGACCCGAAAATCCCTGAAATATAATTTATTTCAAAAATTTATTTTGGACAATCTAGAGGGTATTTTGGAAAAAGGAAAAGAGCTAGAGAATCAGTGAAAAATGTAGTATTTTTTAAGGCCCTAAAAGAATTTTGCTCTCCAATTTGTACGTTTTCAGGGATTTTGGACAGGATAAAATAATCATGTAAAATTTGAGGAAAGTAAGGGGTATTTTGGGGATAATAATTTTGTTATATTCAAGATGAAAATATGGAGATTAAATGAGGAAGAAAATATCTCCAGAAAAGTAGAAAAAGATTTACCGGAATAAAGTTAAGTTTACCGGTAAAAAGTGCAATCGGTAAAAGTAACAGAATGGGATCCAGTTTGGTTAATGAAACCAGATTCTAACCAGCAAATTACAGCCATTATTGTTGCTTTTAAAGAGCCAATGAGGAGCCAACAAATATTAAGTGTGTGACACAATTAGATCACTTAGATTAAGCTTATGTTACAAGATCAGATCTTAGCCTTCCATCCCATTAAGTGGTGAATTATTAAAATAGAAAAATTCCCTCTTCTTCCAGCCATTAGACCGACATTTCATGGGCAGAAAATTGGGAGCAAAAGACGCCATTCCAAGGGAGCAAAGAAGAGGAAAAATCCAAGAGAAATCTAAGGTAAGCAAGTAAGACACCTTATGTTATATACCAATCTCTTCCTTGTAACCTCCTCTTCAACTTCCATGGTTTCAAATTTTGATTTGGTCCCTCTTTCTCAAGTTCCATGGCTTAGGGTTCTTGAGAACAAAGTGAGAAAGAGAGGGATTTAGAGCTATTAGTTAGTAGGCCCTAACTTTATACTCCCCTCACATACACACCCCCCAAGAAAGGGCGCCTATTGGGTTAAAAATAAGGCGTAAAAACTACCTTTTGTAGTAGTATAATGAACATATTGGTATATATGTTGTTGTTGATTGAGTTGTTTTTGTGATTTTACAAATTTGGGAAATCATGAATATATAGGGGAGGTGCGGCCCAATTTTCTTCTTGAAGTAGGAGAGTTAAAATCAAGCTTTCTCATGCATGAATATGAGTTTGAAAGTAAGGATATGATGATATAAGTGTTAGAAGTTAGAAAATCACAATGATAGTATTTTGGGAATTCTTCTTGGCCTGACCTAGAAAATGGGGAAGGAAGTTTCTTTTGATGATTTTGACGCTTCTAATGGATTCAAAATGAGTTTTTGTGTAGGTTATAAGTGGCCCCAAGTTTATGGAAGCATTAGAAAATTACAAGTACAAGTTTGATGTTCTAGGGTTTAAGAAATTCAAGGGAATGGTTAAGGGGGTTTTACATTGCTTCTTGCATTGGAAATGGCATATGTTTGATGGCCATTATATTGTCAATCTTGTAGGCAAGAGTTTGGTGCAAGAGAGTGATTTTCAAAGTGGTCAAGAAAGGTTGCAAAGTAAAGAGGAATTAAGGAGTAAAGGTAGCAAAGTTTTCTAACTCTATATAACATTATTGTGAAATGATCTTAATGATGTGCATGACTTGATTGTACTTATTACATTGTTGAAATGTGTTTATGAGTGATATTAAGCTATGGCCATATGCATTAATATGTGCTTGGTACACATTTTACATTGTTACACATTTCCATATGAACTTGAACAATGTCATGCTAATTTTCTATGTATGTTAGTAAGCTTTGCTATTGGGATTTCCAAAAATCTCACTCTCCCCCACTAACCATTTCTAGGTACAATTTCTTCAAAGGGTAAGGAGAAAATGCATGATGCATGAAGCAAGGATTTTATATGTTTATGTATATGGAATTATGTTGTAAATGTAATGACATTTTGGGACTTTCATATGTTGTGTAAAATGTATTATGAACCTATGCATGTTTGGTTGATATGTGATAGTTAAGGACTCATAATTTCATGATCAAACATGATTAAAAGGAAGTTTAGAAGTTAGGGTTTTAAATGAAGTTTGAAAATGAAAAGTTTGACTAATTGTCAAAGTGAAGTTGGTCAAACCCCTAACTTTGACCTATCGGGAAATAGAGCAAATGAACTTCAAATGAGTTACAATTTTCCATAAAAATATTTCACATTGCAAGCTTTAAAACAAGCCAAAGAACAATGAATTTGGAGTTTTGTACAGAAAGTTATGATGTTCCAAATTTTGAAGAAAATCACTGAAAAACCTGGAAAAAAGAAAATTTGCCAAATGAACAGTACATTTTTACGCATTAAACAGTATCAATTGGGCAAGCTAATGACTCAATGAGTATTTTTTCCTTTATATAGGAACTTATAAGCTTCAAATAGAAATTGGAAGCACTTAATTTCAATTTTTCTAGAATTAGTTATGAATTTTCAAAGTTGGTCAGAAAAGCTGTATATAGTAACTTTCAAAAGTTGAAAGTTTTCATTTTGAACCTTTTGGACTTTTTGAATGAATTGAGGCTTCCCTTTTGTTCAAAATCAATATAAAATGAAGCTAAAGGCAAGGTTAAGGTGTGTCACACTTGGGCCTTGGATAACTCAAATTGGGCTTTTTATGTGAACTTGAAAATTCCAAAACGGAAATAAAACGTTGGTACTATTCACTGGTCATTTTTCATATTTCTGGCCCAACTTTGAAAAATCATAATTAATTCTAGAAAAATCGAAATGGAGTGGTTCCAATTTCTAAATTTAGCTTATTAAGTTATCTATAGGGAAAAAAATACTCATTGGCCCAAAAACTTGCCATTTTAATCAGTGTATTCTGTAAAGCCGTGCTGCTCCAATGGTCATTTTCCAGTTTTCCAGTTTTTCCCTTAAACTTTGGAAAATCATATCTCTTAATGTACACATCCAAATTTTGTAAAATTTATATCATTTTAAAGCTTAGGATATTTAGTTTCTGACTGGAAATTTTCAGCTCAATTGGAGCTGGTTCACTATTTTTCGTTGCCATTTGAAATAGGTAAGTTTCAGGGCCTTTAGAACCCTTTTCACTTGCAAACTTGATTTTCTTGTAAAATCCTTTACAACCTCTTTTGACTAGTGAGTTTCCTTTATTGCATGCCTATTTTGTCTAACTTATTTAAATGATATTATTCATGCATTCCCATACTTTTACCATCACTCATGTAGAAGTTTATGGTTACAACACCACAATCATATTTGAACTTAAACATCCACACATAACTTGCAACTTCCATAAGCAAGGCATATCATTATGATTTCTTTAAGCATTAAATACTTTCTCCTTGCCCTTGCTTGAACTTACACCTACATGGTTAGTTGGGGGATAATGAGATTTTTGAAAATCCCAATTGCAAAACTAACTAACAATACTTGTGAATGTGCATGTAATACTTTTCAAAATGTGTGTATGATCAAGTTACATGTTGTTAGAAAAGGATTTGACCAAGAGGGGGAGTGAATTGGTCAGATTAAAAAATTTAATACTTTAAAATCACAAAATCAAAAAACAAAGTCACCGAATGTGAAGAGAAATAATGAACACAGAGATTTATCCTGGTTCGGTCTTCTTGACTTACGTCCAGTCCTCAGAGCACCTCTGAGATTTCCAAATCCACTATCAGTAATGAATTGAGGCTTCACAAGCCTGTACAATCTGGGAATCCACTCCCCCTTTCACTTCTCACTAAAACAGAGTCACACACTCTCTGTTTCTATCTCACTTTTAGCCCAGTTCACTCAAGGTCTCGTTCTTGAGTTTCTCACAAATTTACAAAGTATTTTTGCCAAAGGATTCTCTCTCAAAAGAGTAGATGGCTAATAATGAAGCACAGTAAAAGTTTATGAAAGAATACAGAGAAAGAAATAAATGTCGTTGAAAGCTCAGAATATTCGTTGTTCTTATTCTCTTTATTGAATGCTTCTCCTTTTATAGTTGAGAAGTCCTTAAATGTCCGTTACACTCCATTGAATAGCCGTTACTCTCATCATCGACCATTTGGTTTCTTCATTAATGGCATTAAATGCTGCAGGGTTAGACAACGGCGAATGTTGCAGAAGAACGTTAAAGTCTCCGAGCCTTAGACCATGCCTGTGCTTGTTTCCTCATTTATTGTTACAAGCTTCTGCATTTATGAGCGCAGACAATATTCAAAATGTCATTACACAGATAAGGAAAGTAGGTGAGTAAAGTAGATTCAGTGTGTCAATAATAAAAGCTATCAGAAAAGTAGTGCTCGAGCACAACCTGATCAATGCTCAAGTGTTGCTTGATAATTTTCAAAGAAAAGTTCAATACTTTGACACACTGCTCGAGTTTTGTATGAAGGTGTTTGAAAAAGAATCAATTACTCGAGTAAGAAATCACAATGCTTGAGTATTAATAATGCTTCCTAAGATTGCTCGAGCATTCTGTGTAAGTTTTGAAAAATATAAATTCTGAAAAGTCACAATACTCGAGTACTAGATCATAGTGCTCGAGCATTAGGAATGCTGGTAGTGAATGCTAGAGCATTTTCAGAGAGTATTAGTGAACAGTGAAAATTTTCAGCCCAATGCTCGAGCATTAGATGCTAGTGCTCGAGTATCGTCAGTGCTTGCAGTATTTACTTCCAGTGAAGAGTGAAAGGTCGCAATACTCGAGTACTGCCAAACTGTGCTCGAGCATTGGCTCTGCTGGAAGCTTTTACTTGAAGTACTGCTTGACAACACTGATAAAAGACTCAATACTCAAGCATTGCATTTCCAGTGCTCGAGCATTGGCTGTGCTGTCAGCCAATGCTTGAAGTGCTGACTGGTAGTACTTTCAGAAACCTCAATGCTAGAGTACTATAAACCTAGTGCTCGAGCATTGGCTCTGCTGTCAGCCAATACTTGCAGTACTTCATTGCAGCACTGTTTGTAAGCCCTGTTTTAGCCTAATGCTCGAGCATTGACTTACAATGTTCGAGCATTGGCAATACTTCTTGCCAATGCTTAAAGTGTTCACTGAGAGTATAGTTTAAAACTTCTTTTCAAAAACACAATGCTCGAGTATCAACTTCCAATGCTCGAGTATTGACACTTCATGTCAATACTTGAAGTATTGTCTGGAAGTACTGATTTTTCTTAAGTTCAAAACATACAGTGCTGGAGCATTGCATTCCAATGCTTAAGTACTGTCAATACTTTGACAAAAACACTCGAGTATTTTCATGAAGCATTGAATCAAAACTCTGCAACTTAGATTTCAAAACACATTTTTAATTTCTTAAATGCTTTTTAACACAAATCACTTGATTTTGTTATCATCAAAACAAGGTATCAACACATGTGACATATTCAAACATTTCATTATCATGCATATAGCCATAGCAATCAAGATCACATATCATACACAAAATAACAAGTTCATACATCATAGAATAATGCACCATTCACAACAAGTTCATAAAATGGTTTAGAGGAGTTAGTAGTCTTGCTACCTTGACTTAGCTTTCCTTTTTCTTGAACTTTAAAGTTCTCTTGGGTAACTTTCCAAAAGTGTTCTTGAAGGTCTCAAATTCCTAACCACCATACAATAACATGCTCATAAATTTCCAGCCACAATCAAGGCAAATCACCAAAAATGCAATATTACAACTATTGCTCTTACAAGCCTCTTAAACTTTGAAAATTTGTTCTTTTGCTTTCCCATGCTTCCAAAATACTTTTCTTACTTTTACCCTACACAAAATTGCCTTCTAAATCTATTGGAAGCATTAGAATTATCAAAATCCCACTCCCTCTATTTATTTTTCCAAAAAAACAGAACAAAGAGGGTTTTTGAGAGTTTTCAAACTTTGTTCATGTAGCTTGTGTATTCTTGCTTCCTGATCCGACTAATTCATATATTATAAAATTTTGTCGTTGTCTAGCCTTGGAAATAGATCAAAAAATAATAATTGTGATTTCCAAGGATTGCACAGGGTTGTGAAGGCTTGTGTTTAGGCAATATGAAAGGTCAAGTTATGAAGGCTTGTGTTTAGGCAATATGAAAGGTTTTGAAATGAAGGCCTCAATTATCTTCACGATATATTGGATCATAAAGCTTTGATTAAGAATCAAGACAAGTTCTAGAGAGATTAAAAATCAAGACAGACCCACACAAATCAAATGGAATTAGGCCCAATTATCCCCACGACAAGCTAATGTCTCAATTAAACAGTCTCAAGAATAAAAAACGCAAAGAGTCAATTCAAAACTGCATCTACGCTTATCATTTGCTAATAACTCAAAAAATGCAATTAATCAAAAGCTTTTATCCTTGAAGATCATGCATCAACCTCCCAATACATTATCTATGAAAATCATGATTTCATAAGTTTGCTCAAGAGTATTAAAGGCAATAAGATAAGAGGAATCTTTATTTGAAAATTCAAACCTAACTATATATTATTATTATATTTTTTATTATTTGCATTGAGGTTTTGCCGCGGCGCAACCAGAAATTGGTCGCGACGAACCACACCCGAGAGGTTGGGTTCTATGTGCAAGTGGTTTCGCCACGACGCAACCACAAGATGGTCATGACGAAACACACCCGAGAGGTGAATTGCCTTATTTTGACTATTTTCGCCGCGGCGAACAACAAAATTGGTCCTGGCGAAAGTGGTCCGAGAGCAAAAATGCAGTTCAAAACCTCTGGAAAATAAAAAATTTTTGAAAAAATTTTAAGAACTAGAAAATTTCCAAAGTTTTCAGTAAATATAGCCCAACATTTATCCTTCAAAAATTCCATTTGCATTTTAAAAAAATCAAGGTAATGCTTGGAAAACTTTAAATCATAATTCTCCCCCACACTTAAATCAAACATTGTCCTTAATGATTGAAGGGAAAAATTAACAAGCAGATTAAGCACGGATTGCACAAGCAATACCAAAAATTCATCCATGCATGCAATGGAATTCGATAAAAATAGCAAAGGAAAATATCTATATATATACACAGATACAAAAACAAAGTTCAGACTCAATTCACAGCAAACAATTCTTTCATGTTCCACTTGGCATAAAGAAAACTAGAGATCAAACTGAGGAGAGCTTATTGAATTCAAAATCTAATTACTCTACTTTCTACTAGACAGTTCCTTTACCACACTTAATCATGCATCATTGCGTCAATTCATTGCAATAGAAACACAAAATCATAATAACAGAGTAAGTGAAAGAAAGGAACAACCTGATAGCTAAAGCGGCTTGAAGTTTTCATGGTAGTGCTTTAATAAATGTCCATTAACTTTCATAATAGCTCCAGGTTCCTCATCTTTGAGCTCTACCATACCAAAATTGTGTTCCTTTATTACGAGGAAAGGCCCGTCCTAACGATCATTGAATTTTCCTGGTTTAAAACTAAAGCGAGCCTTGAACAGCAGCACTCGATCGCCCTCCTTGAAGTTCTTTCTCAAGATGCCCTTGTCATGTACCCACTTAGTCTTTTCCTTATACATTCGGGCATTTTCATATGCTTCCAATCGCAACTCTTCCATTTCCTGTAGCTGCAGCTTCCTTTCATTTCCCAGAGTTTCCATGTTCATGTTCCACTATTTAACTACCCAATACGCCTTATGCTCCAATTCTACCGGAAGATGGCATGGTTTACCAAATACCAACCGGTATGGTGACATTCCAATTGGAGATTTGTACGCTGTTCTATAGGCCTATAGTGCCTCTTCCAGGCGAAGGCTCCAGTCTTTCTTCGAGGGTTTAACCATTTTTTCAAGGATGCGTTTCACCTCTTTATTCAATACTTCGGTTGACCATTAGTTTGCGGATGATAAGTAGTAGAGATTTTATGTGTGACACCGAACTTCGAGAATAGTTTATTCATAATTCTATTACAAAAATGGGTGCCCATATCACTTACTATGGCTTTGGGAATACCAAATCTACAGAAAATATTTGACTTGACAAATTTCAACACAGTTTGTACATCATATTTTCTAGTAGGGATAGCCTCAATCCATTTGGAAACATAATCCACTGCTAAAAGCATATACACAAAGCTAAAGGATGATGGGAAAGATCCCATAAAGTCAATACCCCAGACATAAAAAATTTCACAGAATAGCAAGGGTTGTTGAGGCATTTCATGACGTTTACCTAATCCCCCAAAACGCTGACATCTATCGCAAGCACAACTGAACAAATATGAGTCCTTAAATAACGAGGGCCAGTAAAATCCTGAATCTAAAACCTTTCTAGCTGTCCTCCGTGCACTAAAATGCCCTCCGCAAACCATGAAATGGCAAGCCGAAATGATAGACTCATACTCCTCATCTGATACGTATTTTCTTATCACTTGATCACTACACATCCTCCACAAGTGAGGTGCATCCCATATGTAATGGAGAGCTTCACTTTTAAGCTTTTATGCCTGAGGTGAAGTCATAAAAGGTGGGGTAAATCCAGTGACTAAATAATTGACAATGTTAGCATACTATGGCTCCCTAACAATTAAAGCACATAGGAGTGAATCAGGAAACGAATCACAAGTTAAGTCAGAAGAATCTACTCCCCTGGTATCATCTGGTAATCGGCTCAGGTGATCCGCAACTTGATTTACTGATCCTGGTCTATCCTTAATTTCCACATCAAACTCCTGAAGAAGCAAAGCCCATCTAATTAATCGTGGTTTTGATTGAGGCTTTTTGAGCAAGTATTTGACAATTGCATAGTCAGTGAAAACAACAACATGAGAGCTCAATAGATATGGCCTAAATTTTTCTAATGCAAATACAACAGCAAACAACTCTTTTTCAGTTGTGGTATAATTCATTTGGGCTAAGTCCAAGGTCTTAGATGCATAAGCTATAGCTCTAGTAACCTTATCAAGTTTCTGTCCAAGCATTACCCCTACAGCACAGTTAGAAGCATCACAAGAAAGTTCAAAGGATAATTCCCAATTTGGGCCGATTAAAATAGGTGCAGAGACAAGCTTCTTTTTAAGTTCATCAAAAGCCACTTTGCAATTGTCATTAAAGTCAAACTTTACATCTTTTTGCAACAGCTTAGAAAGAGGTAATGAGATTTTGCTAAAGTCTTTGATGAACCGTCTATAAAAACTAGCATGACCAAGGAAAGAGCGGATATCTTTCATGCAATTAGGGTATGGTAATGAAGAAATTACTTCAATTTTTGCTTTATCTACTTTTATACCCTTTTGTGAAATTAAATACCCTAAAACGATTCCCTCATTTACCATGAAATGGCATTTTTCTAAATTTAAGATCAAGTTTTTCTTAATACATTTTCTCAAAACTTTTTCAAGGCTAGTCAAACAATCATCGAAGGATCCTCTATAAACAGTGAAATCATCCATGAAAACTTCCATGCATTCTTCTAGAAATTCAGAAAAAACTGCCATCATGCAGCATTGGAAGGTCCCAGGGGCATTACACAGTCCAAAGGGCATCCTTCGATATGCAAATGTACCAAAAGGATATGTGAATGTGGTTTTGTCTTGGTCCTCAGGTGCAATTGGTACTTGAAAGTACCCTGAGAACCCATCCAAAAAGCAATAATGTGATTTCCCTGCTAGCCTCTCAAGCATTTGGTCTATAAAGGGTAAAGGAAAATGATCCTTTCGTGTGGCATCATTTAATTTCCTATAATTTATACACACACGCCAAGAGTTTTGGACCCTTGTGGGTATAAGTTCATCTTTTTCGTTCTTCACCACTGTAATCCCGCTCTTTTTAGGTACCATATGGACAGGGCTAACCCACTCACTATCAGAAATCGGATAAATAATCCCCGCACTCAATTGTTTGGTAATCTCTTTTTTACCACATCCAATATCAGGGGATTCAATCTCCTCTGAGGTTGCCTAATAGGTTTTGACTCTTCTTTTAAAATAATTCTGTGCGTGTATATCACTGGGCTAATCCCTGGAATGTCTGCTAGGGTCCACCCTAACGCTCTTTTATGCTCTCTTAAAACATCTAATAGCTTCTCTTCCTCTTTTTGGGATAAAGATTTAGCAATTATAACGGGAAGTGTATCATTAGACCCAAGATAAGCATATTTTAAATTAGAAGGCAAGGGTTTCAATTCTAGCGTAGGGGGTTGCACAATTGAAGGAATCAATTTGTGAAGTTCAAGAGAGTAAAGGTCACTTCCCTGATTATTTGAGGTGTTTTGTCTGTCTGTTGGCTTTTCAGCGGTTAATATATGATCCTTTTCAAAATCGATAAGGCCCTTAACTTCCAGATTATCTTCTTTAATTGTGCTACACTCAGCATTAGAATCTTCCTCCTTCTGTTACTCCTTTTTAGTCTGCGATACAGGCAACAAACATTTCATCACAATGCATTAAAGACATGTTCCCATCTCTTCACAAGCACAGGAAGAGTTCTCATAATACAATGCTGCAAAAGAGGATGGTTCCTCATATTCAGCAATAGTTGCAATAGATAATATGCTTGACTATAAAAAATCATCCTCTGACATGAGTGTGGGACAAGTGCTTTCAACTGTCATGTGAGTGTGTGAATATGTATGTATGAAAAATATGTATGATTGAAGTGTATGTATGTATTGAAAATGAAATGAAACAAGTGAATGAAGTGTGGAAAAGGTATATTTGGCCGCGGCGAAAGCATAATTACGTTGGGTGAACAATACCCAGAGGGTTAACAAGTGAAAATTCAGCTTGTTGGCTGCGGTGAAAATATATTTTGGTCGCGGTGCATTACACCCGAGAGGAATCTCTCGTAAATAATGCAAGTTTGGCTGCGGCGAAAGTCAATTTTGGTCGCGGCGCACTACACCCGAAAGGATGTTCTCTGTGAAAGTTCACATGCGTCGTGGCGAAAGAGTGAAAATTATGCAGAATGCAGCTGACAACTAATGAATTCAAGTATATTTCCTAAAATGCAATGTTATGATATGAACAAGTTGATCCTATACTATAAATACTAATGCAAAACAAACAAACAAAAACACAATCTAAATAACTAATGGCACTTAGCTCCCTGGCAACGGCGCCAATTTTTGATCCGACTAATCCGCAGATTATAAAATTTTGTCGTTGTCTACCCTTGGAGATGGATCAAATAATAATAATTGTGATTTCCAAGGATTGCACAGGGTGCAACCCTAGGGTCGTTCTCTCCGGAGCTAATGCGTACCAATAGTTAATAGCTTGTGATTACATTTGCGATGCGAATGGAAACAGTTTTTGGTTCAAAATTGCTAAGCACAAAATGACTGAATTCAAAGTAAGATTTGTTTTTGGTATTTTCTAATTAAGCGAAGCAGCAAAACAGGATTGGAGTAAAAAGGTGTTGGATAGTGGAATTCCTCTTGAAAACGAGCATAGTTCGCAAAAGATTAGGGAAAGTATCGGTTTTTGCACTAAGTTTCGTAATAAAAACCCCAACAACTCACTGGGTCAGAAATTCCATGTAATGAACTCCATTCCATGAAATCCTTTAAAAACACTTAGTGTGCGTATGGAAGTCGAAAGGTGCAAAATTCAACTCAACACATCAAAACCTCTAAAATCAAGCACAACTAGGAAGATTAAAGAGAACAATGAAGATTTCAATGAATAAGTAGGGATGAGACTTCATTCTACTATTTCAAACACAAAACAACTTCAATACACAAATAATCCAAGTTTGGCAAGACCGAGACCAAGTATCTAAGTACTAATTCCAAAGTCTAACTTAGAATCTAAGTAATCAATAACATAGATACAGATTGAAAAACAAATACTCCCCTTTCGGCACTCCGAACTCAAACCGTCTTCATCCTAAAAAAAGGAGATGCTCAGCCACTCATTCTATGCGAAAGCAAGCTCCGAATAGATGGTAGAAGGCACATGGTGGATTGATGGTGATGAGATGGAGTGAAGTAGGGTTTTGGATAGTAGAGAAGAAGAGAGAAAATGTGTGTGTGTGTGTTTTTCTCCCTCCTCTCTACTTGCCTCTCTCGAATCTTACCCTAATTAGGTCTTCTTAACTGTCCAGGGTCAGATCCAAGGAACTGGGTCGGGTTTATTTTCTATTTGGAGCAAATTCTGGTGCAGACGCGTGATACCGTGGCAAACCTCTCCCGAGAGTTCTTTGTTGGCTTGTCTGACTTTGGCCGCGGTGAACTTTGGATTGCGCCGTGGTGAACTTCTCCAGAGATGTTTCACCAAGTTCTTGATCAGAGTTCCTGAAATAAAATAGCAAATATTTGAAGTATCATTTGCTCATGATGGAATTTAAGCATTATAATATCATAATTATGGCAAATGCACCCAAAATTACACTAATCCAAATGAACAACACTAATTCTCAAATTTAGCACAAGAAGGTTAATGAATGGGCTAAAATTGAGCTAAAAACTCTAAAAAGTCAAGTGCAAAAGAGGTATAAATAATGCTCAATCACTTCCCAACCACTTTTCCATGACTTTGAACAACTCAAATGTATTTCCCCTTAGGCCAAACCAAATTTGGGCAGCACCTCCCCATAATATTGAACTTCCCATAATTTTTAAACAACCAAAACAATCATCAACAACCATCAAGCTATCTTCTAATACTTAAGAAAGAACTTGCAACCATTTACTACCTCAAAAGCCTTCTCTTTTTCATTTTCCAAACTTGAAACCCTAACTTCTCATCTTAAAAAAGAGGGCTTTGATCAAGAAATTAATCCATTAGAAAGGTAGTAGAAGTTGCAAGACTTGAGAAAAGATAAAGATTTGAGAGCATAATCTTACTACCTTGTGTTGTGTGCTCTTTCTTCCACCTTGAGAGAGCAAAAATGGTGTCTTGGGAGCTTGAGAGAAGAGAGAAAAATTCAGACTTGGGAGAGAGAGAGAGCACGGTTTTTGGGAGCTTGTGGAGTGGTTTAGCTAGTTAAAATGTCTCTTGGAATAATGAAGGGGTGAGATTAAAACTTGGTCCCCAAGTTTGTCTCTTGAATGGAGGAGATTGTGCCAAGTGTCAAGCTCTTGT
>JANTPZ010150499.1:0-14658 GCA_025593235.1 Vachellia pachyceras | reverse complement strand
CCTAATGGCCTAGATGGTGTCCTATTTATCAAATGCACAGCAGTAAGTAGTGCCTCACCCCAGTAATATTTAGGAACTTGTGTGGTATGCATTAAGGCTCGGGTGACAGCTAGAAGATGCCTATTTTTGCGTTCAGAGGTTCCATTCTGCTGGGGTGTGTCTACACAACTGGTTTGGTGATGAATGCCATGATCTTGGAGGTATTTCTGCAAGGTACAGCTCATGTATTCACTACCATTGTCACTCCTAAGAGTTAGAATAGATGTTTGGAATTGGGTAGTGATCATTTTGTGAAATTTGATAAAAGTGGGGATCAAATCTGATTTGTCTTTTAGCAAAAACACCCATGTTAGGCGTGTGTGGTCGTCTATAAAGGTTACAAACCATTTGGCGTGGGATAAGGAAGGAATACGTGAGGGGCCCCAAATATCGCTATGTATGAGATTGAAGGGTTTGGAAGACACATGGGAATGGGGTGGATATGAGGATTTTGTGTGTTTTGCAACATGACAGGTATCACATGAAAAGGAAACCCTTTTATTGATAATATCTGGGAAAATTTTTGACATATAAAGTAGACTTGGATGACCTAATCTATAATGCCATAACAGTAATTTGTTTGTTGCATTGGTAGATAGAGCTTTAGGACAGATTGCTTGTCTCTGAACCTGTCTTGGTGTCTGCACTTCCAAACAGTAGAGTCCCTCTAGTATCTTAGCAATGCCAATCATCTTCTGCAATCCCAGATCCTGAAATAGACAATGTGCAGATGAGAAATTGACATCACAGTTTTGGTTTTGCGTCATAGTTCTTACAGATAAAAGGCTACATTTCAGTCCTGGGGCAAAAAACACATTGTAAAGTACTAGAGACTCAGTAATGACAGCAGTACCGATTCCTTCTACTTTCACAGAGTTACCATCAGCAACTTTGATGAAAACATTTGAGTGACAAGGCATTAAATCAGTAAGTAAGTCTCTATTTCCAGTCATATGATCTGTGGCCCCTGAGTCCACAATCCATAAGTGCTGATGATGAACAATAGTATTTAATGCCAGTATGGTTTTACCTGTGTGTGCCACATATGCAGATGCAACATTAACAGGTTTGCCTTGAAGATTATGTTTTTCAAGTAGCTTTCTAATAGTGTCCAGCTCTTCCATGGATAAACCTGATTCGTTTCTGTCTGCCCTGTCACTAGCAGACCCAGCGTACCCATAGCTCTCCTGTCGGCCCTTCTTCGGTTTCCCATGGAGCTTCCAGCAGACTTCCTTGGTATGACCCGATTTTAAGCAATGCTCGCACCATTTGTTCCTCTTTGTTCTTCCATCATTCTGAGCTTGGCCTTTCGACAGCAGAGCACTGGGTTGAGAATCACTGGCTGTAAGTGGCGGAGGAAGGACACTGGTCAACTTCTTCCTACTCTCCTCATTCCTCACGGTAAAGAAGACTTCTCTTAGAGGAGGAAGAGTTTCCAGACTCATTATTCTTGCTTTGACCTCTTCATAGCTAGTATCGAGTCCCAGCAAAAACTTGAAGATCCTTTTCTCTTCCTTCACCTTGGCGTAGAGTGCTGCATCCTCTGAGTTCTTCCAGTCAAGAGGTTCATATAGATCCAGTTGCTGCCAATGGTGAGTCAGGCTCGTAAAATATTGGGTGACCGATAGATTACCTTTTTTGCAGTCGTGGAGGAAGCTTTCTATTTCTAGGATTGCTGCCCTGTTCTTGTGAGAGGCGAACATGTCTCTCGCAGCATCCCACACTTCTTGGGCTGACTGGAAGAAAGAGAAGTGGGAACTTATCTCGGTGGTCATGGAGTTGATGAGCCATGCTTGAACCATAGAGTTCTCGGCCTCCCAGCTCGCAAACTTCTCCTCGTCAGGTGCCGGTCTCTTCGTCGACCCAGTAAGGTACCCATACTTACCCTTGCCTAGAATGTACAGTCGCACGCTCGACGCCCACTGGAGGTAGTTTTCTCCGTTCAGGCGGTGAATCGTGATGGTGATCGGGTTCGTGTCCTGCGGTGCTTGGTGACCTGCCGAGTTCTTCGCGGCCATGGCCTGGGGTTCGATCTCAGGCGCATTCCGTTCGCCCAGGCCTTCGTTGAAGCCAAGCCCGAAGCGAATCATCCTGCGAGCTCTGATACCATGTAGATTTAGGATTTCCTCAGAAGTTGTTATCTTCTCATTTACAGGGAAAAACATATATAAGAGAAGGGAATCAGACCAGATCCGTAATTAGGTCTTTAGGAATCCCATAATCCTAGGAATACTAATTACAGAGAATAATCAGCATAATGACAAAAATATATCTAATCCCTATAATCTCTCTTTACAGCTATCTTCAATATTCCTTTAGTAAAGCCCAAATATGACGTGTCTTCAACACCAATACACTGGCATGAAATGGTATCTATTCAACTAATCAAAACATCCTCAACAGGTAAAATTTCATGGCTCCTTAAAGATTGAGTGGGGAAATTGAAAAGGCTGAAAAAGGGAAATAATATATAAGACCATCGTTTCCTCCTTTAGTTAAGTTTAAACTACACTATTCCGTAAAAGAACAAGACCCATAACCAACAATGCACCCAATGATTGCATTGCTCCAATAAATTATAGTAGAATTAACACTACAAGGACATTTTTGGATCATCTAAGCAATTGTGACAAAAATAACAATTCAATTACCTCATCGTCACCATCTTCCTCTTCAACATCCTCTTCATCAGGCTCCTCCTGCCCCATTAAAAGAGCGAAATACAATCAACAACTTGAGAAAACAGAGAATCAAGGAGGGAGAAAACACAAAAAGAACTCTTAAGCATCACCTAAAAGCACAATTGACATTAACAGGAGGAAAATAAAAAACAAGAAGTTTAAAAGTAAACTCACATTATTAAAATAAGTTAGCGGATTTGGCCACAAATCATCCTTAATTAATTCTGCAATCTGCGATTTATAATAAAGCATCACATCAGGAACAATGAGTGATGGAAATTAAAAGAAGCTGAAGGAAATATCTGTAAGAGAGATACAGGATATCAATAGCAAGGATGTTCAACTATAGGAGAAATCATAGGAAATCAGGAAAATTTTACCTCATCGTGCATGTCATCCATATCATCTTTTTGCTCAACGTCACTGAACCAACTAAAGAAGCTGCACTCAAAAAGTTGAAGACAAAGTGAGGCGCATCCAAGAAATGCTAATCATATGTTGCATACATTGAAAAGGGGAAAAAGCCCTTCAGCTGTCACAGATTTACATATCAAGTATGGGCAAATTTCTATATCTTCCCTCCATTATATTCAGTAGTAGTAACTGGTAAGTGTTAAAAGAAAGAGCCTAAGAAAAAGTAAACAAGCAATAAAAGATCAAGTATTGGTAAGTAATATAAATGAACCATTAACTTTGGTATTTTCTCTTGTTTTCTTTTTGTTATTTTACCTAGATCAGAGTCCATAAGGAAACAATATTCAGAAAGAAAATAAATACTACACAAACCTGTCATCAGTAGGAGGTCGCTTGTTCCCTTTCTTCTCATGGACTCCATTAGGTATACCCTTCAATTTATTACCCAAAAATGTATTATATTAAAAGAAAAAAAAAACCAGAAAGCTCGGAAGAGCTACAGGAAGAAAAACAAAAGAAGCTCAAAGCCTCACCTTGCCCTCTTTCCATTTTATAGGCGTAGCAGTGATCTTTGTAGTTCCTTCTTCAAGGAAGGTATAAGTCTTTGTAAGTTTTGTATCCTCAAAATATGGATTAGGATTGAAATTCTGAAAAGAAATATTTAAACAATGTTTACCACTCAATGGAATGTGCAATTTAGGAGCGCTGAAGTGTATAACAAGTTTCCATAGTCAACTAGTGATTTGCCATGAATTAATAGCAATAAAACGTCAGCAAAATGAAAGGAGAAAACAAGAGAGGAAATGCAACTTACAAAGGTAATTGAATAGCCCGATTTGACGTCCTTAAAATCTTCAACCTCCAAAGAACTCAAATGCTTAAATATCTACTAAACATTTCAACAAGTTACGGGGTGGGGCTCCATAATTAAAAAAGTTAACAGAAATACGGGCAATAAGCCAACTGAACCCCTCATCATATTCACATAAACACCAGAGACATTTACGAAGTAACCGAAGAGAATTGATGTAAAAGTGAGGGAAAATAGTGGATTGCAAAATTTAAATTTTAGTGATGTTCAAACCTTTTGATCTTCTTCATTCAGAAGCTCACCAAGAGCAGGATGGCTCAGAAACTGAAAAAAAGGGGAACGGTTTAATAGACATTCCTGAATTCACAGCAGCAACAAACTTCATTGCCGCAGTCAATTAATGAACAAAGAATTAATACTGACAGCTGTTGTCCAGAAGTCGGGAATAGTTTTGATAATCTCATTCCGCTTCTCATACACAGGCTTCCTTATCTCATTGTACTTCTGCTCTATTTCGAGAACTTTATCACTTGCCTCCTCATTGATCTACAAGGAAAACGAATGAATTTTCATCACGGAATAGAAACAAAACAGCTCGACTTGGATGCCAGCGCATTCTGAAATCTAAATTACTTCTACGGTTTTTAAACTAAGACCCCAAAACCGAAGCAAATAACCACACAAAATTATTTTATTTACTATCATTATTTCATCTCAAACCTGAAGTTAAAATTCAGAAATAACTATAGGATTTTGACATGAAAAGTTCAGAACTTCAATTTCGCAGTGAAAACAATTATGACACGTGCCAGTGGCAATGATACCTTTTCGAGCTCGTCTTGGGTCTCCTGCAGCTTCTCAATAGAGAGGACAAGCTCTCCGTCAATTTCCTCCAAGTTCTCGCCCTTCTCTGCAACTTTCAACTTCTTGGTCTTGTCGGCCATCATCTTCGTCCTCCTCCTCCTCTTTCGCGAAAGCGCTCGTTAATTACCTGTCTGATTGCCTAAAACCCTAGTACTATTGCAAAGAGAAGGGTCGGGAAGTGAGTGACAGAGAACGAATGCGTTAGGGTTTTGGGTTTATATTTCGTGTATGTGAAGAGGTGCGGGCTTCAGACTGTGGATCAACCACAGTGTGACAACTGTCCTCATGAGTAAGGGGAAATACTTTGGTGAAAATATTATTTTTTAGTACTCAACATTTTTCTTTTCAATATTCACCTTAAATCGATACTTTATCAATAAAAAATATAAAATATTAGGTAATAATCATGGGCTGGGGTTGATAGTGCTGAAAATGGACTGACCCATCAACCCGCGGGTCAAATGGGTTGAGCCCGTTTTTATATGGGCTGTAAAATGGCAGCTCGATCCCTTTTAGATGCTCGCCAGCTCGTCACTTTTTTTTTTCTTATTTTTAAATTTTATTTTTTAATTATTTTATTAAAATTTTCTTCTAAAAAAATAATACAAATTTACATAAAATTTACCAAGTTTATTTGATTTTTTTGAAAGAAAAATACAATACATTTCTAAAAAATATAATCAACAATGTTTACAATATAAAAACATAATACATAATCAACAATCTCTAAAGTAAGTATGCATTTAAGATAAAATAATAAGGTTTAAAGAAACATCATCATTTTCCTATTAAAAATATAAAAGGTTTAATTTTTTAAAAAAATAAAAAAACATGTTGGCCCGCTAGCCCGTGCCCGCTTTTATACCCCACCTCAGCTCGCGGGTTGGCGGGCTCAATCCGTGGGCTAAACCCGTTTTCCAGCATTAGTTGATAATCGATACTTTATCAATAAAAAATGCAAAAATATTAGGTAATAATCATGGGCTGGGGTTGATAATCGATACTTTATCAATAAAAAATGCAAAATTATTAGGTAATGGGCTGGGGTTGATATTTTAACATGATGATTGATAATTCAAGGTGCAAAAAGTCAATTATTTATAGCATAATCTAGCTCAGCCTATTGGATTGATTGTTCTTATCCCTGTATACAAAGATAATTGAGAAATTTATCATCAAATTCTAACAGTAACTGGTCCAATTGTCATCTGTCAATAACAACCGGACTAGCTACTGCTGGAACTTAATGGTAATTTTACTAATATTTAAGATCTTTTATTTATTAATTCTTTTTGTTATGACCTGATTGTAAATTTTCAAGTTAATTTCCTCTAATCAGTCTCTTTCTAAAGCTTGCCTAACTCCCTCAACAATCACTCTAAAGGGATGATTCCTCCTGGTTTCTCTTGTCAGAATATTAAAAATGGCTGCTGTAAGAACTTGAATATCTCGAAAACCTCTAGTCCATGCTATTTTTAGCCCCTTCAGAAATTCCTGTGGAAGGACATTCGCCTGTTTCAGTAAAATCCCATTATCCAAACTTCCTCTACTGTTCTAAATGTTCCTCCACAAGTGCTTTCTTCACCAGGTTCGACTAGTCCATCAACTTCCAAGAGTCGAACATTTTCTTCTTATCCATCCGAGAGTCATGGACCAATTTTTTTTCCTTAGTTTTTTCAAATTTAGGTGTTGTATATCATGTTGAGTGAGCCTTAAGATTATAATCATGACATCACTTGATTCTTGGGCAGCAGGATTAAGAGCCCTAGTGCATTTACCACGCCAAATAAAGAGAACAGAAGAAACCAAAGAACTTTTTTCCGAGAAGTCAGTGCCGGTTTCCTTCAAGTTCCAACTGACATAATCTTTACCTTCCGAAACTCATGCCATAACTCAAGCTTCACAATAGTTCCCATTCGTCAGGACTTTGATACAGTCCCTGATGATATATGCATGGCTCTATCATTGCAGCCTAAAGGACGCGACCCTGTGTCACTCAGTTGTCGTTCTTTTCAGACTCCATACTATGATTGGGGAATGATTTAAAGCGGCATAATAGGTGAAACTAAAGATAGAATTTGAAAATATGATTAAATTGAACATTGAGATAGAGAATTTTTTAGGTCGGATATGTATGGCCCAGAACCAGACAAAATAATACATCCGTGAATAGCATCAGCAATATTGATGATGATTGCAAGAATGTTCTCTTCATTCACATCGAAATCTGATAGTTAACCGAGAAAGGGCCTTTACTTCCACCAAGACCAACGCGTATTGGTCTCACAACAAACTTTCTATAAACAAACAAGAAAATAAAGAGAAAATATCTCAATATTTTCTAACCATTCACTGGATGATTAGCTATATTAGTCCCCATTTAAGCCTCAGTATCAGAGAAGAAACGGCTCAAATTACTGCAATAGATTAGCAGGAGATTATAGACAAGAAATCCTCGGAGATTTAAAATCCTGTTAAACTTATAAAAAGAGATTCATTACTATTTCTTTTATCTCTTATATCTTCTCAATTTTATATTCATCTACTTTCATAAATGCAAACGATAATAGACTAAATATAATTTGGTCACAACCGACTCGCCTTGCTACACCTGCTGACAAAGTTAATAGCCAAAAAGGATGGCCTGGTCTTCATTCCCCTAAAGCCCACTTTACACGCTCCTATAACAACAAAAAACAGAAAGGCAGCCTCACCATGAAATATTCTCACTTGCCATCATCTTCGTCACCCTCATCATCATCATCTTCCTCTTGGTCTTCGTCATCATCTTCAGAGTCATCTTCATCCTTTCCCTGTCAAAGGAAAATAGATATTTTTAAAGTTCTCCCATCATTCACTTCAAATGCAAAACATGCCAGACTTGGAGATTGATCTTTTGAGAAAAATATAATGGCAGTGCGCTAATGGTTTCTCACCAAAAGAAATTACTTGTTTTTCGTTTACAGAGAATGTCAATGGTTGCATGCTTCCATTGAAGAAGTTAGCAAGGTCAATATTTTTCCTAATCTAAGCATCAATGTCGCAGAAGATCCCACAAGATTCCACAGTTACTTGCAGAAGTTGAAATAACTAGAAGAATTATTTATACCACACTACACAACAAAGACTTCAAAGCAGTTGCAATCACCTGGATTCATCCCACTGGCACAAATTAGTATCTATTCAACTTATCAGAATAGGAAAAATAGTGTGGGTCCTTGGGGATTGAAGGGGAAGGGGAAAATAAAGCAGAAAGAGGGAAATAATGTAAAAGACCATGTTTTCCAAGCTCCACATGAAGCTTCTAGCCCCAAAAAAAAACTACTTGCAGAAAACTACAGTTTAGCTAATAAAAATAGAGGCTAGTTTCACGGTTTAAGATTGGTTAAAAACAATTAACTTGCCCAACCAATATATTTTCAAACAAAAACTTTCTAATCTAAATAACATAACTTTGCCATAATCTAAACTGTAAGATGACTTGTGCAACTGGGGGGAAACTACAAAGAAACCTGACATTCACTGATTGAACCAAAATCATATACAATCAAGAATAGCAATTATTTCTGCAGATTACCAACAACCCTAATTTTTTAATTTATTTATCAAACATCTATTTGTGCTTATACACTCAAGCTTGAGTCCATGAAGATGATCATGAAATTATGAAATGTATTGTATCCTCATAATATTAAGCACCACATCTCTTTAGTATCAACTTTTGCATATGTTAAGACTGAAAAAAACTTCCAAGTTATTAAACAATTCAAGTACAAATACCATGTTACAAGGCTCTCCTAACATGATGAGGACTCAAGATACTTATGACTAACGGTTTTTTCCACTTTAACAAACTTTTAACTATACTATCCACTAAAAGCATTACTACAAGGCCCATAACCAAAAATGAACCCAATGATTACATTGCTCCAATAATTTATAAACAATAAAATCAACACAGCAAGAATATTTTTGGATTATCTTAGCAATTGTGACAAAAATAACACTTCAGTTACCTCATCATCACCATCTTCCTCTTCAACATCCTCTTCATCAGGCTCCTCCTGCCCCATTAAATAAAAAAAATACAATCAACAACTTGAAAAAACAGAATGAGGAGAAGGCAGAACCAAAAAAAAAATCTTAAGCATGATCTAAAAGTACAATGGACATTAACCGGAGGAAAACATACAGAATTTAAAAGTAAACTCACATTATTAAAATAAGTTAGCGGATTTGGCCACAAATCATCCTTAATTAATTCTGCAATCTGTAATTTAGAATAAACATCACATCAGGAACGATGAGTGGTAGAAATAAAAACAAGCTGAAGAAAATATCTGTAACAGAGATACAAAATATCCATAGGAAAGATGTTCAACTATAGGAGAAATCATAGGAGACCAGGAAAATGTTACCTCGTCGTGGATGTCATCCATATCATCTTTCTGCTCAACATCACTGAACCAGCTAAAGAAACTGCACTCAAAATGTTGAAGACAGAGTGAGGTGCATCCAAGAAATGCTAATCATATGTTGCATAAATTGAAGAGGGGAAAGAAACCCTTCAGCTGTCTCAGATTTATCAAGTATGGGCAAAATTCTATATCTTCCCTCAGTTATATTCAGTAGTAACAACCAGCGAGTGTTAAAATAAAGAGCCTAACAACAAGTAAACAAACAATAAAAGATCAAGTATTGGCAAGTAATATAAAGGAATCATTAACTTCAGTATTTTCTTGTTTTGTTCTTTTAACTGGATCAGAGTACATAAGGAACCAATATTCTGAAAGAAAATAAATGACATAAACCTGTCATCAGTTGGAGGTCGCTTGTTCCCTTTCTTCTCATGGACTCCATTGGGTACGCCCTTCAATTTTAACCAAAAATGTACTATGTTAAAACAAACACCATAAAGATCTCATAAGCTACAGGAAGAAAAACATAAGTAGCTCAAAGCCTCACCTTGCCCTCTTTCCATTTTATAGCCGTAGCAGTGATTTTTGTAGTTCCTTCTTCAAGGAAGGTATAAGTCTTTGTAAGTTTTGTATCCTCAAAATATGGATTGGGATTGAAATTCTGAAAAGATATATTCAAACAATGTTTATAGTTCAATGGAATATACAATTTAGGAGCGCTCAAGCGTATGATCAGTTTCCACAGTCAACAATTATTTGCCATTAGTAAGAAAGGAGAAGGCAAGAGTGAAGAGGCAACTTACAAAGGTAATTGAATAGCCTGATTTGACGTCCTTAAAATCTTCAACCTCCAAAGAACTCAAATACTTAAATATCTACTAAATAAGATTTCAACAAGTTACTAGGCAGGGCTCTATAATCAAACAAACAAGAATAGGGGCACTACGTCCACTGACCCCCTCACATTCATATAAACACCAGAGAAAAATAGTGGATTTCCAAATTCAAATATTAGTGATGTTCAAACCTTTTGATCTTCTTCATTCAGAAGCTCACCAAGAGCAGGATGGCTCAGAAACTGCAAAAAGGGGAATGGTATAACAGACATTCCTGAATTCACAGCAGCAACAAACTTGGTTGCCGCAGTCAATTAATGGACAAAGAATTAATACTGACAGCTGTTGTCCAGAAGTCGGGAATAGTTTTGATAATCTCATTCCGCTTCTCATACACAGGCTTCCTTATCTCATTGTACTTCTGCTCTATTTCGAGAACTTTATCACTTGCCTCCTCATTGATCTACAATGCCCGTAGAAAGGAAAAAGAATGAATTTTCATTGCGGAACAGACGAGGTTGATATAGCTCATAGGCGGTGGTATTAAAGAACAAAAGCTAGACCTTGATGCCAGCGCATTCTGAAACATGAATTACTTTTACGGTTTTTAAACTGAGAACCCAAAACCGTAGGAAGCACACAAAGTTATACTTACATTACCATCGCTATTCCATCTCAAAACTGGAAGTTAAAATTCAGAAATAGCTATAGGATTTGGTCATAAGTTCAGAACTTTAATTTCGCACCGAAACATAAAAAGACCAAGCAAAGACCAATCATTTGCTATTTGCTAGTGGTTATGATACCTTTTCGAGCTCGTCTTGGGTCTCCTGCAGCTTCTCAATAGAGAGGACAAGTTCTCCGTCAATTTCCTCCAAGTTCTCACCCTTCTCGGCAACTTTCAGCTTCTTGGTCTTGTCGGCCACCATTTTCGCCCTCGTCCCCTTGCAGTCTCTCTTTCACGTACGCAGAGGCCAGTCACTAACTTGCGCTCGTATTAACTAAAACCCTAGCACTTTATAACTTCAAAGTGAAAAGGGCGAGAGGAGGGAAGTGAGAGACAGAGCAAAGGCGTTAGGGTTTTGGGTTTATATTTCGTCTATAACGAGAAAGTGCTGCGTTAGACTGTGGATCAACCACTTCGTGACAACTGTCCTTACAGGGAATATTTGCATGGCTGGAATGATAGATCAGGGAAAACATATGTAAAAATCATATTCATATAAATAAAAATAAATTTTAGTACATATTTATCTCGATTTATATAAAATCATTTTTCTAACAAATTTTCACTTTATTTACTATCCTAAGAATAGCTGTTGAGGTTGTAAATGAAGGCGGCTGAGGTTGTTAAAGGTTGTTTGTCATTAACAACCTCAGCAGCCTTCATTTACAACCTCAGCAGCTTTGGGAACATTTTGTAATTTTGTAAATCTTTATGACCATTTTGCATTTAATACTAATGTTCGGGACCATTTTATATTTAATTCTCTTACTTAGGACCTAATGGTAATTCTCCCAAAAAAAATTGTCACTCACTCCTCGTCGCTCGTAGATTGCCGCCTTGTCGCCCACCTCTGTTGCCCGTCACTTGCCTCTGTCTTCGTCAGCCACCTCCATCTCCGTCGCCTCACAAATCCCTCCTCGTTGTTTGGTTCGCTTGTAGATTGCTCCTCGTCGTTTGGTTCACTTCCAAATCGCTCCCTCGTCGCTCGTCGCCCATCTTTGTTGTCGTTTTGTTCGCTTGTAGATAGCTTCTCGTTATGTGGCCATCGCAGATTGCTAGCTCCGTCACCCACCCCCATCGCAGATCGCCTACCTCCGTCACTGTCGCAGATCGAAGAACTCTGTTGCAAATCGCCTATCTCCATCGTTCACCTCCGTCGAAGCCAAACAAGAGCATTATCAGCTTCTATAAATAGAGTTTAGCTTAATCAGTCCGAGAAATGCAGAGTTTTTTTTTATGAATTCTTGAAAAGGCTTTGTGTGTGTTTGGGAATCCGTTAGAAGAAAGGAGTTTACGAATTCTGAGAAAAATTTACAGATTTTGATATGCTTTTTACGAATTTCAAGGTTTTTTTACGGATTTCAAGATGCATTTTGCCTTGACTTGCATGTATCGTTCGGGAAAAGATTTTCCAAAGATGCATTTTATCTGTTTCCAATTAGTTGACATATGCCCGCAAGGAACGACTCCATTAAACTCCTCTCTCCATTTCCTCTCCATTAAAACGGGGAGTTTTTCTTATTGAACAAAATCCGAGCAGCTCTTTGGGTTTTTTGCCCCTAATCAAGCTGAGCCGTAGATTTCACTGCCAGTCACACTTGTCTACTCCAACATGAAGAATATAATCATTCTAAATTGATAGGGGCGAGGGGGCCTTTCTGCATTATGTTACTGTAACATAAGCAAGTTCCAATAGCTCTATATCCGATAAAAGTAATCTCTTAGCTTGGTTTATTTACCCTATCAATGTCTCTGTTCACTTCTTTAAATATAACTACTCTTGTTGAACCAGAGTAGAAACCAAATAATTAACTTATCATTAGCTATCTCCTCCATATATTTTAATCAGTATGTAATTTTCAAACACTCCAATACCTGCCAAATTTCAAACCCAAAGCATGAAAATATATTGCCGCATCTTTGACCGTGGAGAGCAAGTAATTGATTCTTCATGGTCAACATCCTTATCCTGAAACTTAATGGCATTTGAAAATGATGATCACGTCAACAACTTGGGAAGCAGGTCCCATCATAACTAGCATTTGGAACCTACAAAAAAGAATTTACCCATCACTGGAAAAAGTACTTGCCGACAGAGAGAGAGAGAGAGAGAGAGCAATGGAGGAGCAGAAGGTGATCCTGCATGGAATGTGGATTAGCCCTTACGTGAAGAGGGTGGAATTGGCCTTAAAGCTGAAGAACATCCCTTTTGATTACGTGGAAGAAGACTTGAGCAACAAAAGTGAGTTGCTTCTCAAGTATAATCCTGTGTACAAGAAAGTTCCTGTGCTTGTCCACAATGGAAACCCCATTTGTGAGTCACTCGTCATCCTTGAGTACATTGAGGACACCTGGAAACATGGCCCCAAATTGCTGCCTCAGGATCCCTATAGAAGAGCTCAAGCACGCTTCTGGTCTAAGTTCATCCAGGATCAGGTAATGTTGCACCTTGGGTCATCCGCATTCGAAGTATAGATTTACTCGATCGCCTGATAAAGATTTTGCTTAGGATCAATCAAACTGAAATTGCTTCATGTAGTAGTGTGCTAAGCAGAAGAAGAAAAGGGTATTGAAGTTTTATTACTTAACCATTGATACAATAAACTTTATCAGGCATATGGGTATTTGGGAGAGGACCTATGTTAACCTCTCTCTTGATGAAATATCATATAACCTCCCACAAACTTTGACTACTCTGCTAAAACCCCTCCTTGTAGAGCCCATGAGTAATTAACCAACTACCCCCTTTGCACTACAAACTAGATGTTATATTAAGGATATGAGGTAGCATGATCTACAACAACTAAGATGAAATCTTAACCACAATTCAATATTCCAACATAGTGATATCAAAGTAGAGGGATTATACTGCTTCAGAGCCTCAATAAATAGAGAGAAGTGAAGCTAACTTTGTGGGGCTAGTTCAACGGTAAAAGTGAAGATGTTGTGGGTGTATATTTATACTGAGCCAATCTGTAGTAAACACTTCTTGTCTAATATGGCTGCCTTTCGTTTTGGTCGATTTTTTTTGTTGCAGTTATTTGAAGCTTATTTCGCAGTAGTAAACACTGAAGGAGAAGCTCAGCAAAAGGCCATGAAAGACTTGGAGGAGAAATTGGGGTTGCTTGAAAATGGGATGAACAAGTATTTCGCAGGTAGCAAACCAGTGGTGAACGACATGAACGCTGGGGTGCTTGACATCGTGTTTTGCTCGCTGCTCGGAACCTACAAGTCGCAGGAAGAGGTTCTGGGTGTGAAGTTGTTAGACGCAGACAAGTTTCCTGTATTGTTCTCTTGGCTAATGGCTCTCGTTCAGCTCCGAGTGGTCAAAGAGGCAACCCCTCCTCATGAGAAAGTGGTCCAGTTTCTTCACTTTGTTCGCCATTCAGCTCTTCGTTCTACTTCTGCTTCATAATCTCACCAACTGTTCCCCGATATGGCTAATCTCTTGTCGTTTGTGTGTCTGTATGTGTTGTCATGTATGAATGTATTTTCGTCTACTTACTCACTTCTTAAGAATAATACCACGAGATATGTGCCAATGCCAATATATAAGGTTTTACTTTAAGCATAGGTATCTTAAGCAATCCCTATTCAAGATACTTTCCAAGTTTTATCATATAAGCAAGTTTTTAAAGAAGTGGGCAAGTTTCATCGTCGCAAGAGCACCTATGATGCACAGAACAACTGAAGAAAAGATAAAATGATATAAAAGTAACAAAGGTGGTACAGTTTACGATAAGTTAAGGAGCAAATAAAATGCTGAAGAAAGTTAAGAAGATAAAGAAACAACTTTCAACCAAAAGATTGAACTATACGTATATAATTGAGCCATTGCGAACCCTTTTGGGCCGGGAACTGGAATTAG